>SAYR01059903.1:839180-951258 GCA_004382745.1 Argopecten irradians irradians
TGTTCATATTTTGGGCGGAGTGTAGTTTTTGTTACCTTAGGGGAAAGTGATAGGTCGTGAGATGGTAGACGTGGTTGAACACAGATGCCTCGTCGGCACATAAATTATTAACGTTCCTTAAAAGTCCCATTCACATCTGAGTTGGAAATCAAGAATCACAGTGTCGAGGTAAGTTTTACGAAGGTAAGCTCTTTTTGTTTTAAAAACGGCGGCTCGCAGTCGGTGACATGCTAATCCTACCTGGGGTGGCGTCAGTTTTTAAATTAGATTCAATTAATCCCAACACCAAACAAACCTGTTTACGGCAAGGTCGGAGATGTGGTCTGCCTACGGCTTGCGCTTTACATGTCTTGGTTTGTCACGGAGGACGTTAAAACTAATATAAGCCAAACCACTTCTAGTTTATCAGCCACAGAATTGTACCGTCAGGGTTTAATATTGTAAAAGTTAAAAAGCATTCCTGATGTCTTAGCAGAATTGAATGTCACCATTTATGCTTGTTCTAACGATGATGTGAGATGAATAATATATATGGCAATGGTTTTGGAACAACAATGTCAGATACTGGAAGTCTCTTACATAAAATGTATTCCAGAAGTTTTGTTCTTTCTGCAGTAAAACTCAATCTTACAAGTATCATTTCTATATATCCTCAAAGTGTAGATGCCTGAATGTGAAACTCTAGTTTTCTGTGTGTAAACAGGATCAATGCAGCACACATGTTACAATGTTTAAATGAACAAGACACTTTATGTGTCTACTTGCAATGAAAATGAATATACAACAATTTTGTTTCAGACGACCAACAACACTATCAAAGGCAAAGTGATTAGCTGCAAGGCCCATTGTGATTGATCAAAATTAAAATTGTAATGACTCATTAACGATATAATATTGTCATTAAAATTTTCCATGGTATTGATATTTAGTTTTTTACTATTCATGCAGCGCTGCAAAAAAATATGTCACTGCAATGATCACATTAGGATTGATTTCTAGTTCAAATCGCTTCTAAGTTGACTTAAACCTGTTTGTCCAGACGAGAGGTTAACATATCTGGGAAACTTTGCTCTAGGCAAAAAAAGGAATTGGGAGTAACAGCAGATATATATCGTCTCTACTTTACATACTGTCGGTATGCTGTGTTATTGGACGTTCTATGTGTCTAGGGTTTCAAAACTGACTAGGCTAATGCTAGTTATACTCGTTGAAGATCGTGGCCCTATTGTTGCCGGCATACGGACACCACGGACCTTTCAGCACGGCTATGAACAGGAAACGAGTGGTTTCCTGGCGGAGACAATGTGAGACAGCGCAGAAGGAGGTTGATAGAGAAGAGTACGTGTTAGCGCGGTAATCCTGCTGTGAGATTGCTGATGCTCAGATTTTTGAACTGGTCAAATA
Organism: Argopecten irradians irradians; assembly: GCA_004382745.1. Taxonomy (NCBI): domain Eukaryota; kingdom Metazoa; phylum Mollusca; class Bivalvia; order Pectinida; family Pectinidae; genus Argopecten; species Argopecten irradians. The sequence goes on from SAYR01059903.1 coordinate 840,585, forward strand.
ATCATCTCTCGTGGCCCGACTGCTGTATTAAGTATGAAGCACGTTGGTACAGATGGGAACGCACAGGCGTAATAAAAGGGATTGACGTTTACAAAACGTACAGTGCGTACGAGGTGGACAAAGTTACTCCCAGACGAGTTGCTGTGGGTGGAACGTGACAGCCAAGCACGTTCCCGAATCTAGTGATCTTCATTGTTTTTACGGTTGATGAGATATGTTTGCATGTTTTGTGCCCGTTAGATCCATTGATCACGCTGTGTGGAAGCTTTAGGTAAGGCAAGAGTGGATGATAGAACGTATTCGATGCGCCGTGTTCTGTCAAGGCACATCAAGCGGCTTAGTTGGAGTTGGAAAAGCCGACGTGATACGGCGTGCTTTTGCGTTCCTAAATTACGACGTCTTTACGATTGTAAGGCAATACGAGCATGGAGTTATTATTGCCCGGTTTTGGATACATATTTGTTGCTTCTTGGAATTGTTTGTATTCGTCAAATAGAAGTAGTCATTATCAACAAACAAATTTTAACCATCAAATTTACTTCATAAGAGATATTATTAACAAAGGAGATTAAGTGAGTACCATTACAGGGAAAACATATTTGCGTACAAAACACTATTGGTATAATACTTTTTGAAATCTTTTTGACGGTTTTTATTGCAATTCTTAATGTTATTTCCACCAATGAGCCCTAACTACTATGGTTGTGAACTACTCATATCCAACAGCAGAACAAGATTTATCCTACACGATAATTTGGTGCATTAATAGCAAAAATCAGCAAAATGAAGTTGTTTAGGTCCACTTGAAAATATTCAAATGGAAACATATTCGAAAACATGTCAAAGGTTGTTTTTTCTCAACGCTCAGACAATGGTATCTTAAGTCTAGGTCAGATGGAAGAATAGTACATTGTTTCATATCTTTGAATGTCGGGTGTGAATTTTTTTCAATGATCTTATTGAAGAAGTCTCGCGAGCAATAGGAAAGGCATTACACAATTCTATTGGGGAGTTCTGGAATAGTAACTTTGTTGAGGCAGATTGCATATCTGCTGCCTTCTTGTGTTACTTAGCTGCTATACAATACAATTATATATATAAACTCATACATTTTACCAACTATAAGTTCAGAATTTTCTTTTGTTAATTGAAGATATATTTTAAATGAATTTTTGGGCATTGAATATTGTTTCATTTGCTCTAAAAAAGCCTTACATCAAGCTTTTATCCCTAGTAAGCCTAGGCGGACCGTGAAAAACATATTGGAGCTTGATCAAAACGTGTAAAACGTAGCAGACCTCCATCAGATATCGTAACAGGCCTAGAGAAAACGTAGCGGTATCCTTGATAGACCGTGCTAAAGCCGTTATGTGACTTAAACAGCCTCTTTCCCTTATATCCTACGTCCACTACGTAATTCCGTTAAAACCGTGGCAAAACTTTCAAACAGACCTAGCTCAACTTGAATACAAAGACAAAAATAGCCTTAATTCCATGGCGCACCACGTTTCGGGCAAACGAGGCTACCGTGGTCGCCGGGAACATAGGTGTAAACCTACCATTAGCTTTCCGTAAACAGCCCTTTCCCTTATATCCACGATCCACTACGTAATCCGTAAAAGACCGTGGCAAAACTTTTACAAGACTAGCTCAACTTGAATACAAGACAAAAATAGCCTAAATTCGATGGCGACACCACGTTTCGGGCAACGGGGCTACCGTGGTCGTCGGGAACATAGTGTAAACCTACCATTAGCAGTATATACCATTAAATCTAATATTTCTTTCTATAATCTCACAAAAATGGTACGTACATTGTTAATATACCTTTATGGTTCCTATGAAGACATTGAGGTACAAATGTAAGGTTTTGATAAAATAATGTTGTACCTGTTGTACAATTTGACTGGATATTGCACAATACAAGATTTTTCTTTTTTACGACTGTGTTGACTATTTTGTGAAGGCGTACGCGGATAACGGAAATGAAATAACAGATGCTGATGTTTTTTTATTGTTTTTCCTAAGGACATCAGGCTGGTTGTCTACCGACATAACGAAATGTCGTTCTTGTAATTTGTTATGAAAGCGAGAAGAATTTGAAATCCGGACCAAGCAATTAGTTTTTGTTGTGTTAGGTAGAAAAAATGTGCTTTTAACAGATTTTATTGACATCAAAAGACGTAGAATTGTCGCAATGCATTTATACTACAAGTTTGCTACTTATGGCATTAAAGTGCAACGTACCTGTGAACAGAAACAAATTAGTTTTAATCCCCAAGCTGTAATTTACGCTTTGTTTATCGATAATTTTTTTTTCATATTAATTATGATGAACAAATCCAGTGGAGAGTTTTGCAAGAGGATATCACTGCGTCCAACACTATGTAAAGTGCTCGTTAACTATTAAAGATGCTCCACCGCCGACAGAGCATAAATGATGTTTTTAATTTGAACAATAATTGGTGTTAAATCGTGTATAACATATATGCCTAATTAACACAAAAAATAAATATAAAATAATTTATTTCGCCTTTGGTGCATGCGCTGTTAGTACTTCATTCCATTATAGGATATAGCGTCACGGAATTTTTTTTCGGGATGCAATTAATTATTTTTCATATTTTCAGCTTGAAGTAAAATTAGAAGCTCAAACTTTTCAATGGTGGTAAATAATTCAGTGTTTTTCCTGGGTATTTTGGGAAATTGCCACTTGGTGAAAATTGGGAATTTTTGTGCGGTAGATGTAGAAAATTGGGAAAAAAATTTAAGTGTTTATGGAAACTTTGGAAAATGTAGAAATAAACAATTAATAAATTATATGCTTCTCTAAGAATCATTGTAAGAATGTATACTAAAATACGATGTTCAGACTTGGAATTTCAGATTTTTTTTTTTTGTTTTCGTCAACAAAAATACACTTCAACTCACTGATTTGGGAAATTTAGACATAGATTTGGGAAAAAATAACAAGAAATACAATTGGGAATTCGGCCCCAAATATATAGGCAGGAAAACCTAATATTGTAAAGTAAATAACTTTTGTAACTGGAGAAAAATACTAAATCGTCTGCTCCTGTTTTTATAGTGAAAAAAATACCATTTGTCAGCGGTGGAGCATCTTTAAAGCTAGAGTGTAATATTTCAAATCGTCATCGGCGCCAATACATGTGTATTTTCTCCACATTTTAGCTTACATTATTTGGCGGGCAGTCAAAGCACAAAATGCAGTGTCTTAATACTCTACAGTAACACCATTGTGATATACTAGTGTTCAATATTAACTTACTTTTTTACTCCATTTGACTATGCTTACTTCAAATGTTGTATTTTCTGTGTCATTGTCATTGAAAAATCTATCAGTGTATAATTATGTCTCTATATTTTGCCAGCCATTTCATTGTTAAATTACAATAAACTTATGTTTGTCGCGAGAATAGCACTATAGTGCTAATGTTGTATTTGTTTCTGATATGCGACGTAATATAAAATTTCTTGAATTTTGAATCTTGAATGAATGAACGAACGAACGAATGAATTATCTTTATTTCCTATATACATGGAGTTTAATGTATCAAAGAAAAGGTATTTAACACAAATTATAAACAAATTATTTATAAATCACTTAACGAACACACACACAAAAAAGAAATATTCATAGTCATTTTCAATACGGGTTTTTCGAGATACATAAATGTTAAAAGATGCATATATGTATAGTACTATTTACCGTCCATTAGTTCCACCAATCACGCCAAATCACAAATCAAAGATAACTATTTCCTCACCCATGCACGTTTTTGTATCTCGAATTTAACGTAATGGAGGTGACGTTACGAAGTTGGACATGTTTCCTCATTTTTATTGTCATCAGTTCTCATCAGTTCTATAATTTTACAGTATTCGGCACAACTCCGCCAGTCTTAACCCTATAAATTATGCATACTGTTATACGATTTACTATACTAATCCACCAAGTATTCCATTAACATTTTCATTCAAAGGTTTCAGCAACAGGGAAAATGTCAACTATCCTAAAAACATTTATTTCTGCAAGTAATTTCCAACAATCCGTTAGAAAATGTTATATGATAACGGCAGATATTATTTCACATTGACGACAAGCGCATGGTGTGCTGGTTATGTGCATCCAATTTTGGTAGCCATAATTTGCCTCCTAAAATCCTCCTTGTTTACTACAGTACAGACGCGATACAATCGGTCGATGCTCTTTTAATTCAATATGCATCAAAAGCGTTCAAGGTCTTAATCTATTTTCGTTCCTCCACGTTTCTACATCTTGTGTGAATAAAGCAATATTGACAATCTGTTTCCTATAAAATAGGAGTTATGGGTGCCGGTATATTGTTCATCATATTATACATTGCATAAGACGATGGAATTTATGTCGTAATGTCTACTACATAATAATGTACAAGTGCAATCAAAATATGCAGGTATCCTCTTTTTTCCTTTCTAATGAGTATATAAATTGGTGTAAACATCCCAAATAGGACGACTAATCTTTGACTGATCATAATCTTTATATGAACTTTTTTCTTGTATAGCTTCATGTTATATAAATCACACTTTGGATAGACGTATAAAATCACCATAGTATTATATTGGACACACAAAAAATATCCCCTTAAGACCAATGCTATCACTAAAATTACTGTTAATTCATGCCTTATCAGTTAACTGACAATATGGTCTTTCCAATGTGTTGGTACCAACCGTATTCCATATTTGCATATTTACAGAGTTATCTGCCCTTGCGGGTAGGTATTGATTGTGACGTCACGTATTTACGAGCGTTACGTTATAATTTTCTGAGAAAACGACTTTATTTGCACACACAAAATAATGACTTCACAATGGATACCTACCCGCAAGGGAGCTAACTCTGTAATATACAAAGACGGAATACATGTATGTGAACTGTATTCCCCAGGCCGCAGGCCGAGGAAACGACACCGATCATGTGAGTTGTATTCCCAAGACAGAGGGAAACAGTTCACATAGTCGGTACCAACATTTCCGGAAAACTAATTGGACCGTTGACTGATTAGGCATGAATCTTTTATTATCTGAACATGTTGTTCAGTGGTGCGGAAATTAGAAAAAAAAACAAGTCAACGGTGTCATTGTCCTTCATGTCATAGTTTGACGTATGCCACAATTCGCTGTTCATTGGCTATAGACTTTGTTTTATATTAATTGACTTTAATATTGTCTACACTTCATCGCTTATATTCTCACATAAAGGCCTTTTAATTGTGCTATATTGCAGGGATCTGAGAATTAGTTACAGATTATATAATCTTGGACCCACCAGAGTGCCCTAAGACCACTTTTAGACGTTTTAGAGGTCTAGATTAAAAAACGATAAAAATCATTCTCTACTTGGTACTATATACGAGATGGGTCCACACTCACAGGCTCAACATTTCTAACCCGCCTACCTTTAGCGGCTATAAAACCACATTTCTAGTACATCGTCATAAAAACGGTTACTACCGTTGGAAAGAGCGATAATTTTCCTTTCAAAATAACCCTTCACATATATACAAAGTGCCGTCATTAAGACGATATGAGCCCCATTATGACAAACACCGTATATAGTACCACGTAGAGTATGATTTTTATCGTTTTTTTTATCTAGACCTCTAAAACGTCTAAAAATGGTCTTAGGGCACTCTGGTGGGTCCATGATTATATAATCTGTAACTAATTCTCAGATTCCTGAGTGTTATATAGAGAATCATGGCCCGGCACTTTAAAACTTTCTCAGACATTTGTTTTACTTACGCCTATGGAAAATCATATACTTGAGTAAAAAATCTGTCATGAGAAAGTTTTATGGTGAAGGACCAAGTTATCACTAGAATCCCTACATACCTATGTATCTGCTTAACTGTAACCTTTTGTTATAAATTGTAAAATATATAACAATTAAACTCATTCAAGAATAAGTTGGATAATTACTGGAAAAAATCCGGAACCTTTTTTCAATTATAAAGCAATCATACTATTAGATAAGACAAATATTTTGAAAATGTTTATAGATTATAAATGTACTTCACTTTGGTATCTCTACCAGTCTGTTTAAAGAAGTTAGCCCTGGAACAGAATAAATCTTATAATACACTACATGTAAATTCCAAATATCGAAAACATACCAAGTATAATGGAAGCTAGACAAGTTGGTTTTACAGTGATATGCCAGACAGGTCCACTGTGAGAAATTTCTGTGAAATGTTCAAACTCGCTATCCCCCATTACACATCCGCCTCACTTTTGGCCTTGAGTTAAGCTTTCGCCCCTGTGAGGAAGGCTCTGGGTTTTGTCCCCTGGCCGTGACACACCAAAGTCTATAAAAGTGGTAGTTTCTGCTCCTGCTTTGCGCTCAGCATACAGGGAGTGGGACGACTGGTTGGCCTGTTGTCAGTATAATGTGACCGGGTGGGTGTGTTGCTTGGTGTCTTCGGTGGCATGCTTCTGTGATATAGCACTATAAAAAGGGCAACATTTCCACTAAACAAGAAGACACAATACGAACATACCACAGTCTCCCAAAACACGCACCTCGCATATCACACACGCTACACACTGCATACATGGGAGGCCGTCCTTACATGAACCTGGCTGTTAATAGGACGTTAAAATAATCAAACAAACAAACCATTACACATTGTTGTCGGACGTCTTGCACATTGTATGCTGAGCTAGTACAATGCCTATCATGTAGATCTATGCCAAAAGTATATCAATTAAGAAATATTATAACAGAAGAATTATCATTACATCAAGTGTTTTAAAATTAGTTAAATTGATAAGCGTTAACAACGCCAAAGAATTACAAAATACTGGTAAATCTATTTATTGCTTTTAAGAAAATGTCAGAAAAGTTAAAAAGTTGAGAGATATTTGTCTGAAAATTTATTATCTAAAATCATGAATAACTCTCCATCTCTTTTGTAATATATATTGTATATTTCACATGTTGTAATTTGCAGTTAAAGGGACAATTCACTCAGGCTTATTCTTTTACATAACCAAGAAGCAAAATATGGTATAAATGTATTGTTATACATTTCTTATGATACATTTAACACAATATATTGACTTTCACGTCATTGTTAAGTATTTTAATTGATACCGTTGTAATTACAAATCGTTGATCAATACGATTAAGCAGGTACAGTATGTACACTATACCCATACCCGAACCAAAGTCACTACATAACCTAGGAGGTAATAAAGTGATTTTTAGGCAAGACAATTCACCTAATAAGGTAAACACACTACTGTGAGAGCGATTTGAGCAGTTCTAGACAAAAGTTGCATTACTCTACGAGCAAGGGACAGGGTTCGGCATACAAGATGTTCGACCACATTGTGTAATGACGGACAGCGAGCGAGTCACACGCATTTCACCACCATATATGGGCTTTTATAGCATATCACAGTAAAACCGACTGATCTAATTTCCATAAGAACTGGTTTTTCACGATATTTGTACAAATTTTAATGTTCTCTTAGATAGAATTGTCCCTTTAAGGACCGAAAAGTACATGGATTAAAATAAACCGAATTGGACCCTGGCCCTTGCAAAAGGAGTAAAGCAACTTTTGCCTAGAACTACAAAAAAATGTACTCAGGTCGCCCTTACAGTAGTGTGTTTATCTTATTAGGTGCATATTATTGTCTACATGACATTGGTTCGGTTATGGATACAGTATACATAGTGTAATTGATTAATCGTATTAATATACGATTTGCAATTTTAACGTATAAATTAAGATACTTAAAGATGTCCACCGCTGACGAATGGTATTTTTTCACTATCAAAAACAGGAGCAGACGATTTAGTATTTTTCTTCAGTTATAAAAGTTATTTACTTTAGACCATTACCACCATTGAAAAGTTTGAGCTTCTAATTTTATTTCAAGTTAAAAATATGAAAAATAATTAATTGCATCCCGAAAAAATTCCGTGCCACTATATCCTATATAGAATGAAGTACTGATTGCGCATGCACCAAAGGCGAAGTAAATTATCTTATATTATTTTTTGTGTTAATTAGACCTATATATACACGATTAAACACCAATTATTGTTCAAATGATGAATATCATTTATGCTCTGTCGGCGGTGGAGCATCTTTAACAATGTAGTGTAATTTGTCAATACTTCTTGTTTTATGTTTCATAATAAATGTAGAACAATACATTTATGTCATATTTTGCTTCGTGGTTATGTAACAGAATTAGCCTCACTGAATTATCACTGAATGATAGGCATTACACTTCATATAAATGTCCCATTCTGTCAGATTCTGTCAAAAGCTTTTTATAGCCTAAAATTACAATATACAATAAATTACAGGAGTTCTTTCATTTAAGTAGTGAATGAGTTCTTTGATATGAAAACCAAGCTGACATGAATGAGGAAATGTTATTTTCAGTTTAATAAGCCTAATCTCATTGGCAGAGTTAAAACCAACCACAGGAGTTTGACGTTCTGTCAATAATATATAGTATACATATATAAAAAAATACCCCTATATACTATATAAAAATATTTTTATATAGTATATAGGGGTATTTTTTATATATGTATACTATATATTATTGACAGAACGTCAAACTCCTGTGAACCAACCGACCAATAAAATTGGGCTTTACGTAACTTTCAAGATAGTAGCAAAATGGCCGTCAAATTGACCCGGATACAAATGTAACTATTAGCGCTGGGAAAACGACATAAGGACCACAAATGACATTTGAAGTTAAAATACCATAAACAACGCCGCGGAAAACTCAGTTGTGTTGCTCCACCAGGACCATGCCCCGAATCATAAATCTACAAATGGCATGGTTGCTGTTGACGACAGTGACCTTGAGTTGATTTAGAGATGATACTCAAAACATACTGTACTAATCATTCCCATACATAAGACGTGCAGTCACAGAACATAGGTAATCGTTCCTGTTGACCTCGCCTATATTTTCGTGTCAAATGTAATGGTAATTTATGCACCGAACAAAAAAAAATGATATTATATTGTACCATTTCCCTATCATGGTATTTGCATGATCGTCCGCCATCGTAAGTTTGTGAAACCAGTGTTTTAATAAACCAGTGTTTTAATAATTATAACACGCGTTATTATCCGGACCACATTTGTCCTCTACTTACTTACCGGCTAGTGCCACCTAACGCTTCAAACATTATGAAGATATTCTTTCTGTAAGTTCTGTAGGTTTCAAAGGAAATATGACAATGTTATCGGCGTATATCTTATTATGTGTGTATAATGTCTGGGAGAGAGTAATACACGGCTGATCACTAGTTATACAAGTAGAATCCAATTATATAAAATTATCATATTTATTCTCATAAATTCAATCTGTCGATTTTTATCTTTGAAATTTAAATGTTCACTATTCATTATTTCTGTACAGAATGTAAAACTCCTGTATGTAGCTTGTTCCATTCGCCTTATATTAAATGAGGTCAAATACTTTAAGCACGGCTGTCTGTCTTGATTTGGTTATAAGATGCAATTGTGAAATAAGGTGTTAAGAAACACCTTCGTATGACAGATATACGTTCATGAATATTACGTATGCATATTCAATCAGTCTTGATTCCAGACAAATATTCATAGTTATGCAAATATATAATAAACATTAACATAAATATAATTTATTTCATGTATAAATGTAGTTAATCTAAATATATGTTAATAAAAGTTTGAGCGTCTGTATGCATGTAATAATTCATCGATTCATGCTACGTTATCTTGCAAATAGCTTTGTTAACCTATATATGATAAAGTGACCATCAAAAATCTCCAATTGTGGAGTGTTTGTCTCAGTCCAATTGGCATTTATTTTGGCTATGAATGTCAATTGAAAAAACATTCAATGCTTATATTTACATTTGATAGCATTTTATGATAAAATCCCAAGAGAGTTTGTATCTACATGTATAACAAATAAAGAAATCGTTATCGTTAAAGACGGAACAGCAATTTGATGGAAATGTGGGAAGGGGGTTGTATATCGCCATTACATTGGCATTAAAGCAACAAGAAGTGAAGTTATTATACAATATTTACATTTGCTTGTCACTTCTACTATATAAACTAACCAAGGCAAAGTGAAAAATAATACGGTATAACTGACATCCAAAACGTGGCCATTGTGACGTCACTAATGTTGACTTGGTGACATCAACTGATCACCGTCAAAATGGTTGTTCCCTCTTGTGGATGAAATCGTCATTGATAAACGGTTTTTCTTGTCTAGCTTAAACAATGTTAATACAGAGACCCTAAAATGAGTTGATAATGTAAATATAAACATTAAACTATCTTCCTATGACATCTATGGTCTATATAGATGCCAGAGCTTTGCAAACAATCATTTTATAGTGCGCGCTCTGAAAAGCTCTGGCATCTATATAGACCATAGATGCCATAGGAAGACAGTTTATGCTTAATTGTACATGTATATACATGTATTAATCAGATTTTTAAATACTTTGTAAATACGAATCATGCAACAATACCAAAAAAAAATAAAAAATGAAAATAACGTGAGATTATTTATACTAGTATTGGTAAACGACCTTGAAGGTATTTTGGAAAACAAGTTCCTACATATATTCAAATTAATTGTAGGAATCACGAAAATTAGGACAATTGAGTAGAAATTTCAGGTGTTTTAAAACAGGTCGAGTTTTAATTTTGAATATACTTGCCTATTACGTTCAAATGTATCTAAAGCATATCAATATTATTTTGAAATTGGTGGTACAATTGAGGCATTTGCAGTGATTTGTTTTATCATTTTATCATATAATCGTTTCTATTGCCAAAGTCTGAAGATAATCTTACTTCCAAAATGAGATTTCAGCAACGACCATTAAAATTCCAGGGGTCCATTGATGATCAAGCCAGTTGGATTTACAATGCAGATTTATCTCATAACTGAAACCTATTTGATCCACTGGTAGGTGGTCTTTTCTTCAAGTGCTCAGGCTTCATCGGCTCCTAAACCTGGCATGTCCTTAAATGACTGTTAAACTAATTAAATGAAATTGCACGGACACGAAAGCAGCATTGTCTTGTACAGGACATTGACACTAGATACCGAAATAACATTAATAGCGAGGAACCGCTATTGTTATGTCGAAAATTAATTATGCTTGTTAGTAACACTAAATTTCCGGAAAATGTAGCGACGTTGAAGGCTATATTATTCAAAGCATTTTCACTATCAGTAAGGCAGGGGGGGTTGCTGCGACATGTAGTTCAAGTACAGAAGGCGATCGAAGCATGTGGACTAATCCTACAATATAATGTACAGACATATTGACGTCTACATGTGTCTAATGAACCATACAGTACAAACCAACCGGCCGCCCCTCCTCATACAAGTACATGACATACTCTGTCATTTTCATGTAAAGAGTATCTCGACATTGCTAAAACTAAAAAGGTTGCCCTACTACGCGCCGATATTGAAACATGAAAAGCGTGAGAAGAATCAATAACGCACGATAGTTCAAACCTGGTCCTCATTAGTTTTTCGTGTAAATGTTGATATGGTAAACAGGACATCCATCTTAATGTCTTGTCCAATTCGTAACAACTATTGGAAATCAATTTCCGAAGATTGTCGAAAATATCCCAGAAACGTTACGATCTAGGAGATACAGAAATCGGAAAACTATTCAGGTCTTTCGGAGGATGACGGAAAGGCCCGAGTGGTTTTCCCATTTGAGGTACAAAATATTTGTTTGTTTTTATTTGACGACCCATCGACAACCAGGGTTATATAGGGCCAAACGAACTTTGATCAGCATTGATACAGCTTTAGGTATGAATGGTATAATAGCGAAAGACATAACCCATCATCAATTCATTATAAATACAATGTAGTTACCAGTTAATCAATAGCGATAAGTGATATTGATATGTACCGAAAGTTCATTATAACAGTCAAAATTATAGATAATAACTCGAAATTGCGATTCTTCCGTCATTTCAAAATTTCGAGTAAACCAAAAAAATCCAGGCTTTTATATATGATGTATGTTCTCGAAACTCTTTCTTACCAGATTTAGAGATATTAGAATCTCTTATTAACCCAAGTTTGATACAACATATACATGTACTCTAAATTTTGACATACTCACCAGTTGTTATGAAATACTTACAGTAAATTTCGAATGTCTCTTTCGAAGTTTTGAGATGTTGTCGAGAGATCTAAAGACAGAGAAAAAATTACTCGTGCAGAGACATCGGTGTATAAAAAGGTGTTAATTACCTGCATCTATAGACGTCTGTAATTACGGACTGATATTTTTTTCCTGTCTGACATTACGATGTGCTCCCGTTATCGTGTGAGCACGGTAGGTAGAAGACGACTCTAGGAATGCTGTCGCCGTTGACGTAAAAGACTCTTGGGAAGCTGCATGCATGTCTCTTCTAAAACAGATCAACCAACGTTATGTAGCAATCAAATTAACGTTTAGTCGTGCCCTATTTTATCATATGGGTTTCATTCATTGTGTTTCACAGAGCTCTTTCCAGGAGACAGAGTTTTTTTAGCCAGAATAGTTATCCCCGAATGGGAGTACTTAAACTACTTCAAAGATGCTCAACCGCTGACAAATAGTATTTGTTCACTATCAAAAACAGCAACAGACGATTTAGTATTTTTCTTCAGTTACAAAAGTTACTAAATTTACACCATTACCACCATTGAAAAGTGTGATATTCTAATTTTACTTCAAGTTAAAAATATAAAAAATAATTAATTGAATCCCGAAAAAATTCCATAGCACTATATCCTATATTGAATGAATTAATGATTGCGTATGCAAAAAAAAAGGCAAAATAAACTATTTTATATTATTTTTGTGTTAATAAGACACATAAATACACGATTAAACACCAATTATTGTTCAAATGATGAATATCATTTATGCTCTGTCGGCGGTGGAGCATCTTTAAATGACAAGCAGGACTAAACCATCGTCCTTTTTAGACCCTAAACGTTGGCGTACTTTATCAAATGAAGCATACATCTATTCAAAAAATCTTAGGCTTATTATCAGTAAGTAATACTAGCTTTCCATACAATTTATCTCGTTCATCTAATCATGGAAAAGACGTTGAACATGGGGACTTCAAATATAGTAGCCGTCAGCACTTTCACACCGCTCCAACTATATATATATATTGTATTGGGGGGGAAAAAGCTCTAATGAAGTCTGTGAAAAAAAGGATAATCCAAAGATAGAATTTTCTACATACTGATTTATTACAGTCGGGTTCGGAGCGGAAAATATCCAACTCTACACTTCCAAAACTAGGCCTAAAGTGCATAAAAAATGCTAATATACAAAAAATACAGGAACAAAAATGTAAACAGCACTTAGTCTAAATGTGATATACAAATGTCGCTAATTAACTGACGCAAGAGTTATCGGCATTGAGAAGTGCTAAGAAGGATTAGCTAAAAGAAGCACAGGTAAATATGGTAAAAGCATATAACAAGAAACGGCTAAAATATTTAAAATGAAGCTTTTTAATTTACTTCTAAACTTAGAATATCAAGTGTGTTCGAGTAGATTAAAACAAATAAATAATATCACAATGTCCGAATATAAACCTGCCATAAACCGCGAGACAGTTTGCTCCCTCCTTTGATAAGACACGTCCTCGTGTCACATATTACCGACGATGACACTGTGGTCTAAATGTCCTACAGTCCTGGGTACCAATTTTTGTCACAGCGATCTTTTATGTCGCTCAATATCCAGTTCTCTCTCGAGATGTTCAATCTTTTATTTTCTGTTCTTTGTCAAGTTGATAGTAGTTGTTCACCTGCTCGAAATATTCTATTCGCGAATTTAAATATTTTTGCGTTTGTTTGTGTCTATAATTCCCTGTTCCTTAAATGTTTGCTTATTGCTTGCTGCAGTTGCCTGTTTGTTGCTTGCAATGTTTCGATTTAGTGCAAAAGTTTCCTTTCGCGTTCTGCGCTGCTTTCAAATCGTTCACACTTTGTTTCAAGAGATGTGATAAGTTTCAGTAATTTTCCCTTTTCGTCATTTAAGGCATGGTACTCATAAGGGCGTTAATTTATTTTACGTGCCGTTTTGATGTTTCGCTGACCTGTCCACTACACTGTTGAATTTTCATCTTGGCAAGCGCATCATTGCAAATAGATGCAAATGGTGCAGAAGCAAATGAATTCCTTTTCAATCTGTAGTCTTTAATTCTCTGTTGATCTCTGATCTTCTTAGCGCTGGACTTTGTTTTATTTCTTCTTTGTATTTCCGGACATTTCCGAGGCGTTGGCGTTTACTGAGAAATGTCCAAGATTTCCGCACTTAAAACACGACACATTTTTAGCGGGACAAACAAATTGATGGTCTGAATAAAGAATTCCACCTCTTCCACATATTTTGAGTTAATCTGAGGTAGTGTCCCAAAACGCTGGCAAAATTCATTGCAGGAGTTTATCATGTGGTGTGTTTCCCTGGTGAAAGATCCAGTTCTCCATTTGTAAAAACAATCTTTTCCGTGTAAGTTATCAAGTCATTGTAATGAGAGACCGTATCGTAGTCCAACTAAAAATCGAACTTACCCGGAGGTTCTCACACCAACTTTCACATCGCTACAGCTATCTTATTGGGGAAATAGCTATAACGTACATGTAGTCTGTGAAAAAGGATAACCCCAGGATCGAATTTTCTATAAATACTGATTTTTTACAGTCGGGTGCGGAGCGGAGAAATATCCAACTCTACACTTCCAAACATAGGCCTAAAGTGAATACAAAATGATAATATATGATATGAAAATAGAATCATTACATTTGACCTATGGCTTTTGGGAATATTGTGCTGAAAAGTAATTCTCACTTACACGTTACTATGGTAAAATACGTCATACACAGCAACATGTAATGCAATAAACACTGTACCTAAAGGTTGTTATGATTATATCCATAGGTAAAATCAAGTGTTGTGGTTAATTGGAAATGTCGTTATTTCTTCTCCAATCATGGCGGTCTGATGCAAGGTGGAATTTTACCCCCTTTACTATTTCAATATTAATAAGTATTTCGAAATTAAAACGGTTTTATTGCAACTGGTGCTATTATTCACAAAAAGATATATTCAATAACTAGATGGTACGAAACTGATTAATACCCTCCGAGTTGTCTTCATTTGGTATGAAGCAGCCCTTAGCCTTTTTGCCAGCAAGAAGGAATCTTTCTTTTCCTACAAATGATTTAGAGTAGCTTCCATAAATGCAATTAAATCCTTTGTCAGTTCTTATAGAATTCATAAGAGATTCCATTGGGCCCGGCTGCTGATCCAGATCTGGCTTTCTTGACAATCTCATGGACCTTCTTCCATGATGGTTCCTTGCCGTCCAATGGTATCACTAGTTCTAACACTACTTCTATCTGTCACGTGTGCCTAGTGGTCTCCCCTGCTGTTAATCTCCGTGTGTTTCTGATAGGTGTTTCTCTATCTCTTCTCCATCCTCCTAGAGGTAACATAACAGAACGGGTAACTAGTCATTTGAGGTACACCAAAAGAGCCGTATACAATGTAGTTTTGACTTCAAAGAAAATTTATGCAAGCCTGTGATTGGTTCAGATTTGTTCCCCTTCAGTTTTACTATGAGATAGTCCAGGGGTGTAGAGACCCTTCCAGTGTTGATTTGGTTAGTTTGCACTGGTTTGATATGAACCTAGCCATTTTTTCCTCTCTTTTTCCTGACTTTTCGTGTTCTCTCAGCTCTTTGGAGGTTGTTCCTGTTTTCTCTCAGAATAGCTCTTAACACACCTAGACCAATTTCTCCTCCTCGTTTACTGTCTTAAATTGTTTAATCGTTTGAAGCCTGAGTATCCCCTTTTGGCGCCTCTTGAGTGTTGCATGTTTTTCCTTCCTGCTACCACCTTGCTATATACTGTGTCCAACATACATTATAATGAAATTTATAACAAAATTATAATTACAAAAAGAATATGAGTTATTATGCATTTATGTCCCGGCCGGTGGTAGTGTGATAACATATTTTATTTGAACAAAGTCAAAAGGAATTAGGCACAAGTTATACAACTTAGAATTGCCCTCTCCCATACAAATGTATATGATGTTACATAATCAAACATAAACCAGCAGCATTAATGATTGTATATAAAATTATATGTAAAAGAAAGAAAGAAAAAAGAAACAAATATTAATATAACAATTATTATTAGTCACATTTGATTTGTTTAGCCATACCAGCACCCACATTTTATAACTACATGTAAAATTGTTTTAACATTTGACATTCATGACGTCATGACTTTGAACATTAATTTTTTAAACAATCTAAAGCGTTAATGATAATAATAATAATAATTTTACAATAAATACACTGTATCTTAAAAATACATTTTGGCATTAATGTTCTTTAGAAAAATATCATGATGCGTCCATTCACACGATTGATATACATGTAATATTACACTACATACACTGTACGGACACTAGGCACAGGGGGCCAATTCAATGAAAATGGAAGTTGTCATACTTTTTTTTTAAATTATTGAAAAAAAAACGCAGTTTTATAGTAAATATCCCTATTTCATTAATAATTTTTCAAATTTCATATTTTCTGAAAAAAATCACATGACTGTCAAAAATATACTCATCAGTCCATCCACCAAATACAAAAAATGTATGACAACATCCATTTTCATTGAGTTGGCCCCTGTGATACTAGGAGGATTCGGGTAATAATCTGGCAGAGAGAATGAGATATAATACCATGAGACAATCCTGAATAAAAAGATTACAAAAATATATACAAAATCTATTTTATCAACTTATGATAATACTTGGCGGGTATCAAAGGAATATAATTTTGATTAAATTAAGGATCCAAGTGGAATTAAATCGCACGAGTTCCAGTAAAATAGTCTAATAATGGCGACGAATTTTTCAGTTCTCTGTACAATGTACAAGATTAACTGTCATTAAAATGCTGCAATTTAATTTATGCAAAACATTACACAGACGACAATATAACATGCTAACGTTTGTTTATCTACATCCCAAAATTGTAAGCCCTAAAATTACAAAACATAACTGATATTATGCTTTATATATCCATTGGGCCTAGCACCATGCATACATTAAATTAAAATATGTATTATCAGGGACATTCGAACGTGTCACTTTTGATTTACAGTCGTTTATATCGAACGCACCTTACAGCTGTGCTGCAGCCTCGAAGGGCAAGGTCATAAATAAATGGCCGTCATGTGAAAATATGTTCCGAAGCTGAATGCTAACAGGAGGATTACTGCGCAACAATACATTTACCTGACCAGAAGAATGGTAAGTGACGACTTTAAGAATGTTTATATAACAATCAAATGACATATGCATGTTCACAAATAAAACGACGCTTGAAATCTGCCAGACGACATTAGGCCTACTGTACATGTACTAGGCCTATCTGCCTATGGGGGACTGAAACATCAGTATCTTGAGTATGATATCTTTTCCGCTACAACAGTAGCTAGATCACAGGAGTTTGCCGTTCTGTCAATAATATATAGGATAAATATATAAAAGATACCCCTATATAGATGTACCATATAGGGGTATATAAATATATATATATATTTATAATATTATTGACAGAACGTCAAACTCCTGTGGTATTGTGACATCTTCACTAACAAAATCGGAGTAGAATCTGAGTTGACTTTTGCCACTATAGTGTGACTTTAAGCACAGGAGTTTGACGTTCTGTCATATTATATAGTAAAAATATATTAAAAAATACTCCTATATACTATATAAAAACATTTGTTTTTATCGGTTTATGTAGTAACTTACATCTACACTGTTATACTGGCAGGCGACCAGTTCTCGCCGAGTACCAATTCTCGCCATTGCATCTGAATCTGTAAGATTTCCACGCAATTTTTTGGTCAGTGATCATACAATACATATTCGATTGCAAGAATTGGTACTCGGCGAGAACTGGTCGCTTGCCAGTAGGTTTTTTTTTTTATATTTATTTAATTATTTATATCATATATTATTGACAGGACGTCAAACTTCTGTAAAGGTAGGTTTCGCCCAATGAAATATAAAGTTTACGAAATTGACATTTATCCTGTGCATATATAGATATAATCTTCGGATCATTTTGATGAATACAGCGAACACTATGGGTGGTCAGTTGCCTAGCTTGATCAGGAAGATACTCCTCTAAAAATAGAGTGAAGTCATGCTTTACTTAGAACATGACATATTTTTTTCCAAAACGAGGCCGCATCAACAAACAGAAGTGACAGTCTTGCCACGGCATGTTTACAGGGCATCCATTTACCCGAGACCTCAGGTCATTGATGCACCAAAATTTATTTTGACGCACGATCTTTGCATGCTGTGCGTCAATCTGACGCTTCACATTTTTACTACCACTGCCCATCAGACTTGTGTATGTGTGTATTTTGTGATGCCCAGCCCCCCATAAAGTGTATATTAGCAAGGGTCAGTGACACTAATTGGTAGAACACCCCAAGCCAATTAAAAGATTCACTCAACTGTGACATAGTCCGACCGTATAATTTGCTAATTAGAGCACATAGCTAAATAAATCACACCTGTACTGAGTACCTACCCGCCTCCAATCCGCTAAAACTGCACATTCTTATCAGCAATCACATTTTAATCAAAGCTATATTAGATTCCAATTGCAATAAATTAATGTTATATAACTTGTAAGCAGGTATACAACAGAGATGAGATCGTAGATAGGCCTAGTTTGATGCATGCTGCAGTAGCCATTTTGTTGTTATCCTGAATAACCCTACATGTACATTATATCCACAAACCATCAGTGTTGGAGTGTGAGAAGCGTAAATCGTTCCTGTTACAGTATCTTATTTGTTTTTGGCGGCAAATATGAAAAATGGTTTGACGTGGAAACGCAACACAAAATAAATAAAAAAAAATGTCTTTATTTTTAATAGATCGTTTTAGAAATACAGCTAAATTAATAACATTTTGATTTCAAAAAAATCATCTTTTTTTTATATAAAATGATGTCATCGATTAAATAATATATTTATGATCAGAAGCTCAAAAATGTCCTTTAAATTTTCCAGAATTTAGATAATCAAGTATAATTAAAATATTTACATGAATACTGAAGTTAATCAATATTTTATATAATAATTATTATCATTCTTTTTTTTTTTTTTTTTTTTTACTAATTCTATAGAAACATAATAAGTCATATTAACTTTTTTAACCATTATCAATGTTATTGGTTATAAAATTTAAAGTGAATAGTCGGGCAAAGAAAACCGGTCTAAATGCGTTCATTGGCCTTCCAAAAGTTCTCACATATTAATATGACGGTCAAGTTCTGCTTAGTTTCCAAGTTCTGACCATTAAAGTAAAGAAAAGTTGAAAGCATTGAAAGCGAGGCTGCGTGGAAATGTAACCACGGACATAGTGAGCCGGGAGGACGTTTTAGAATTTCTATACTTTAAATTAATTTCTTCGTACGCAGACAGATTTTGACGAGAGATTTTATTTTTCCATTTCATAAGAAATTATACTGGATACATTCACACCATTTTACCGACTTTAGCCATCCTTGCCCGACTGTTCACTTTAATATTTAAATCTACGGTAACCCTTACTGAATTTTAACGTGATTAATAATTGACCCTTAAGTTTAATATTTTGACCCTCAGGAATTTGATTTGACACTCAGGATTTTACAGCCAAGCTAGGGTCACTGACTCTTGAGATTTTGATCCTACTGGATGCCCTGGTTAAGTTTTAAAAAAAAAAAAATCGAGGTATGATGGATTGTTTATACCCTACATGTCATATAATCTATAACACTTCAAGTTACTGACATATAGCTAACTATAGCTTCCGTTAGTACATCAAACATATATGTAGTTAGTCTGCAGCTGTATGTGCGCTGGCATTATGTGTTGAAATTTAACTCACCATGTGCAACACGACCCAACAGAATCCGGGCGAGTTCTGCTTGAAATGTGCAGGGTTCACACCAGCTTTTGAAATTCTGGCGCCAAAATTTTCGCCAAAGTGAAATTTCTTTCGCCAAATAAGATTTTTTGGAGACAAATAAAAAAAAATTGAAAATCTGATTGTTAAAATGAAGAATTATCTCCCTTTCTAATAAATATTAGTTTAGGTAAGTATGGAAATGTATTGATTAAACAAACACGAATGAAAGATTCATTTTTCAGGATGTATCATTAAGTAGAAATATTTTCTAAGCATTTTTTTTCTTTAAAAATATCAACATTAATTTATTGAATTTCATAAACACATTACGGACCAAAATAATTGTATCCCTAAGAAATCAAAATAAGTTAAACATGTGAGTTATAATTATAACATTCAAAGCAAAATTTTATTATTTAATTTATTTGAAATCATTCTGATATTTTTTGGCGGTAAAAAAAGCATGTGCACTTTTTTTTTTTTTTTTTTTTTAAATCCTTATATATCTTATTTTGGAACTCGAAGAAGAAACTATGTGTTAATTTTCATTTTTTTTGGTGCGTGCACGTGTATAATGTTGAAAAATATGTACGAAAATCAGGAATTTATTGACTTCCGGCCGGTTCAGTTATTAGTGTTGACTTTTACCCAATTAGCAAACCAAAATGGCAGCTGAGCCAATATGTGCTCAGTCGGTCTTTTCTGTTTTGCATTCAAAGGCACAGTACTAGTGAGTAAACTGGTTTTGATTGACATATGTGACAATGATTTTCACATCTTCTTTTGTTCTTTGTGAGGATTTTATTGTCAAATGATCTTACCAAGTTGTAACAATTTCAAGCTTCCAGGTGAACGAGTAGATCAACGATCACCAATAGAGTAGGCCTAATGATGTTGTGTAAATTAACACACCGACATGGGTCACTGCCTCTGGTATTTGACAACTTACATGCTAGCCTACCAAGTCATGACACTATTTAATAAACATGCAACCTGGACTGTGATTTACCGGGATAAGATCAATTTTTAACTGTACAACTTATGATATTATTGATGAACACATGGCTTCAATGTTTGAATGGGCGTTTTTTCTATCGCCAAAAAAATTGCCAGAGTCATAATTTTATCGCCAATGAAATATTTTTTTCGTAAAAAGTGACATTGGTGACCGCTGGCGTTAACCCTGCATGTATTACTGTCACTTGTTCACTTGACCTAATTCATCTACATATATATATGTAGTTTAAAAGCTTCTGTTTGTAAATGCTTTCAATTACCAATCATGGCTATCCAGTTGATTGGATTCTTTGCCTGCAGCAGATATCTTAAATTTTCAGATCGGGTTGTCATGTCGAAAATGATAAATAATGACACAAGTATTGTCAAGGTGACAGCTGAGGTTTACATCTGCAATATATATATAAGGGAATCTGGTGACAATTATGTTTAAACGTTGCATTACCTGGATTTTGTATATAGCATTTAGAATTAAAGAGGTGGCCATTTGCATTGATTGAAATGCCTCTTTTTACTTCATATGTGTTTTATGCAGTATTTCAAATTAGTATTTTACATATAAAATTCATAATTTTTAAGGTACATGAAAAAAACTTGTTTACTAACTGGTTAAACTACAAGTTAGTTTATCATTTAGTCAAATCCACTCAAACAAATGATAGCAGTACCAAAATACATTTCATTGTGCATAAATTGCATAACAATTTGATTGATCAACACAAGTTTGTTTTTTTTCTTCTTAACAACTTTACAAATATATCAGCGCATGCAGGTTATTAAGCCATATACAATTCAGCATTTAAATTCCGTTCAACTGCATAAGGAAGTGTGTTTTAAAGCTGTTTCCAAATGACATGGACCTTTAGTAGAAGTGCCATTCTCAATATTAACATGTTTCACAAATTGATTACGTTGGTCAATCATATTACTTTAGGTATTCAATTAAAGCTTTAGAGTCACTACCCGTGGTATTTTTGTTTTCTTCCAATTGTTGTGTAAACGTCAAAAAAGCAACGGAAAGTTTCATTGCACGGCTCCAATGTACAGATATGAAAAGAATGTTTAGATAAAGTCTATTGGTTTGCCTTGAGATTCTGTCGTATATATATGCAGTTATAGATTTTTTAGGTGAGTTTCAAGGTTTCTGACAGAGAATAATATACCAGGTACTAAGAAGGCCACTTTAGCTCAGATGGCAGCTGACTGTCATTAAAAAACTTCACTTTCTCTTTAAGAATTAAGCTCCACCGCCAACAGAGCATAAATGATATTCATCATTTGAACAATAATTGGTGTTTTATCCTGTATATATATGTCTAATTAACGCAAAAAATAAAATAAAATAATTTATTTCCCCTTTGGTGCATGCGCAATCAGTATTTCATTCCATATAGGATGTAGTGACACAGATTTTTTTTGGGATGCAATTTAATTATTTTTCATATTTTTAACTTAAAGGCCCACTACCTTTCCGGAGGAAAATTAAAGGTTTCTTAAAAACATTAATAACAAAAGAAAATATATATCAATGGCTTAAGATGAGGTTACAACACCAAACATATGCAAGATTTCCTGTCTAATGTACGATAACAGTGGAGATTCAGTTCGCTGTTTTGCCGTCTGGCGCAGTGATAGTCAACTACCGCACGGCATTTAGGACGACGGCGGGAAACATAAAACGACCCGCGCATTTTATTTATTCTAATTAAACAGTTCTGAAGGTGATGATAAGAGTGCTTGTAAACATATAGTTAATAACTTCTGCGACTCTACAAAATTCTTTATCTCGTTTTACATTCCTATTTTAAAATTAAAAGCCGTTTCGGAAAGGTAGTGGCTCTTTAAAGTAAAATTAGAAGCTCAGACTTTTCATTTGTGGTAATGGTGTAAAGTAAGTAACTTTTGTAACTGAAGAAAAATACTAAATCGTCTGCTTCTGTTTTTGATAGTGAAAAAATACCATTTGTCAGCGGTGGAGCATCTTTAAGACCTAGGCCTAACCAAACTGCCTCGGTGCCTGCATGCATCCATATAATTTAATTGATAAGGCATTTTTAAGCTTATAGTTGGCTAAAGGTGTTACACGGCTGACAAATACATTGTAGTAATTTTAATATCAATTAAAAACAGGAACACACTAATTAGTATTTTTCTTCAGAAGGAAAAGTTATTTATTTTAGGCGTAATTGGAAAATTTGAACTTCTTATTTTACTTCAGAATTAAAAAGTATTAAAAATAATAAATTACATTTAGAAAAAAATCTATAACACAATTTCAATGCTCTAATTGGAATGATCGAGGTACTCATTGTGTAGACAGCAAAGTCAAAACTAATTATTTTTAATGTGTTTTTGTGTTAATTATTCATACATATACACAATAAGAATTAGACATCAGTTATTGTGCAAATGATAATTATTGTTTATGCTCTGTCGGAGGTGGATCATCAATTTTTAACTAAACTGTCACAGTTAATTTACCGACACCTATAAAAATTATAAATGATGATAAAATAGATCCAAATAGGATGTTTTTTCTTTAATATTTAATAAAAACAAATTAATATTAATGAGATCCCTCAGTATTAGTAGAATATATATACTATTTTTTAGGAAAAATTGGTATATGTCTTTTTTATTTTCTGTGCTTAAAAGGATGCGGTGACAACGTAAATGCAAACACAGGAATGAATTAATTCACTAAAGAGTACATAATATCACATTATTCCCTCCGTGATATGTAGAGGAGGATTACCGATCCTCAACATATATGACAGTTTTCATTGTCAGCATTGTGAAGTTAAGTCAGCTTTATTTTTACTGTGTACTGTATGCTCAGATTACTTTATATGGAAAAGATGTCACCTCGGCTGTGTGAAATCAAAGAAGCTGCAAGACCTGACATCTGAGCTAGCTCAAACTGAATCGCTAAACCCACATGATATAAAACTAACGTGCTACACCATATAACTTGATGTCATCAATACATGTAACAGTATGTTGTCAATACTGTGAATCCATTTTGACTCATTTATTGATGCAAAGCTAGATGAAACTATCACAGGAAAAATGCTTCATTCAACTAAATTAATGGTTCTTTCCCTTCCTTTGAGTATGGGAGAAAGATAACCATTGATTGCATAATGTCAACCAAGCAGATCAATATAAGATTGTAAGACTTTCATATGTGGAGATATGAAGGATAGGGATATTCTACTGGAGGGTCAACCACAAAATGTTATAAAACCCGGGGCTTGCCGGGGGTATAACAACATTCTGTCATCCCAAGGGTAGAATATTCCTATCCTTCATATCCATGTATGAAAGAGTATTTTTCTCTCATATCTCTACATTTTATTGCATTTTACCACTATGATTTTCCGCCATTTTGAAATAAATTTGATTAATAACGTGCAAGTCAATTTTTTCATATATATGAAAGTTGCGTGATATTTTCAATGCAAATCCTGTTGTTAGTAACTTTTAAAGTAAATCTAGCCTAGTTTCTGAAAAAACGTTAAAAATTCTACCTAGAAAATAATGATTTTGTTGACGCTGTGACGTCACTAGGCTTTATTGCATGGGTAACCATGCAATACAGTCTCAGACAACATGAGTGTATTGCCCTAGACCAGTCAGTATTACACATGTAGGTATGAGAGACCAGCCAGTATTATATCTGTAGGTATAAGAGACCAGCCTGTATTACAAGTGTAGGTATGAGAGACCAGTCAGTATTACACCTGAAGGTATGAGAGACCAGTCAGTATTACACCTGTAGGTATGAGAGACCAGCCAGTATTACAAGTGGAGGTATGAGAGACCAGTCAGTATTACACCTGTAGGTATGAGAGACCAGTCAGTATTACACCTGTAGGTATGAGAGACCAGCCAATATTACACATGTACATGTAGGTATGAGAGAAATATATATTCGCCCTCAAAGATGACATTTACAGGTCAGCTGAAGCCTGGTATTGATCATCTAAAATCTTCCAAGTGTGAAGTTGACATTTTTCCTATATTTTCCTTTACATGATTAAGACGGGTTTGTTTTTTATTACATGTACCACTGTGCATGCTGAGGTGCCCTTCACTTAATTGCTACATGAATAGAAAAAGAGTTTTGAGTCATGGATACCTGCATTGATAAAGCTGAAGTCTTCTTATAGATTTCTTTGTTACTTGTTCTACTGTTCAACAAGATCAAATTTAGTAGCCAAAGAATTTAAAAATGTGCTCTTATAGTGTGAATTAAATCGAAGATCTTGTGTAATCATCATCGTAATTCTACGTGTTAACAGAGACTAAATCATCTTCTCCCGTCATTAGCCATCTGTGAAAGTGTATTGCTGTAGGTTGTGGAATATTGTATGAGAATCAAAGCATTCAGGTGGTGTGTACAACAGCATAGTCGTGACACAGTTTATACCAGCAGCGGCTCAGGTATGTTTATATATCTACAAAATTCTGTAGCAGAATAGCTAGGTCCACTCTTTTTATCATAGGAAACAGTCAACTGTATGAGAATCCGAATACTTTCATTCTGTAGTCTATGTATTACAGTACATTGTGTTCTAGTTTGGGATGGCCTTAGAGCGTTACTCTGATGAAAACACCTGTACATACATGATGCGTTTTATCTCGGTAATATTTGAGGGATTCAGTGAATGGCCATACCTACAATGGTCAGTTATCGATGTTGGACCTTAAATTTCAGGAGAACAGTTAATCATGGGTGACAGTTGTCATTTGATCATTTTTGACAGTTGTCATTTGAAATTCAAAAGTAAAAAAGTTTTCATGCCACGGGATGCATTGTAAACCATCCTACATCTGATGTGCATGTAACTTGCATGTAACTTGCAAGTGCAAGAATAAATTGCTGAATTACTGTCATGTGAGTTACATTCATATACCAGTAAACTAGGTTATTCAAGCATACAAGGTCATGGTATATAGAATACCTGTATGATATGTACTCAACTTGTGATCTACATAACGACAGGTAAAAACATATTCTATATGTCTTTTTAAATGCCATGGTGCATGTGCACCTGGCAATGGAGGGCTATAATTTAAAAGTCATCTTATCATGTCATGATATATCATTCAGTCTTAAACATCATTTTCAATTATAAAGATTAAAATGACCCAGATATTATTCAGAGTCAATATTTTTGGACAGAAATCAAATAAAGGTCGAGAAGTGTTTTGCAATTATGGACTTCTTTCATGTTGTCATGCTGACATAATTTTAGTTTAAATTTATTTCCTTTGTCAAGAGAATGTTTGCATGGACAAGCATTTTCAGTTGTAGTAATATCAGATGTTGTCATTTCCTTTAATTTGTTGTCTTTTAATTGCTTAAATATTGATTTTCTTGAACTGAAACATTGTATCTACCAACAGATGCATTAATGCCACAATACTCTTGCTATATATTTCTAAGTACTGAAAAAATATTACCAACATAAGTTTGGTTTTAACCCAGATTTACTGTTAAAAGGATTTTGGAGTAATCACTTAGTTCAATAAACAGTTCTCTTAATGATGTTACTATATATATCTACCTACTTAAACATTTAAGTAGAACTGTAGGTCTGCAATAGTGATCGAGGCTTATAAACATAAAAAGGGAAATGGGACGCTTATATAGGGACATGGGCGCTTATTGGTTCGAATACGGTATATATGTGATACAAATGGACAATGAATCTGTAATTTACTGAGTAATAATTTGTGTTCCCAAATTAAAGAAATCAGGTTATATTCAGGTAGGTCACATTAAAAATTCATTAATTTGGTTAATATTCATCGCTGTTGTCTGCGTTATGTTCACAACATCCAAAAACAAAATTATTACAGAGGGCAATGTGGGTTTATAACTGCCGAACAATTTTGATTTCGAACTTTGCATCCAAATATGATTTTGGATGTTAGGTGGTGCATGTATACAAAGTTGCATTACAGTACGCTTATAGTGATGTTGGTTATAATTTACTGTTATTTTCGCAAACCCAATAATGATTTAGTTGATTACAACAAAAGGAAAGAGAATGGCATTCATTATTTCATGGTGACTCATGTTGGTTAGGAATCTAGTTTTGTAGGTATAATGCTTGGGCATTTTGATTTTATAGACTTTTTTTGGTTTTAAGTAGGAATTATTCATATAATTATGCATTATTTTTGTTTCGTAACTGATGTCTTAATTTTAATTCATGTTCATTGTTAAAAAATCTGTCATGGATGAATTTGTATGTTTATATGTTATACAGTTTTTGTCTCAATTGCATGCCAAAATCAGCTGACTGCATAACATTATAACCTTCATTTATATACAATTTACTAACTTGCATAACATCAAATGGTTATGAAATCATTATCCTTGAAAATTCACACATTAAGATTGACACAAAGTGATCCCACGTGTAATAGACTGAAGACACTGAACTGAAATTGCTAAAACATGATGAGTTTATGCCATATACATTTGTCTACTTTAAATTTCATAACTTCAAAATTGTACAAGTGATCAGGCGAGTTGAGGGGTGGGGCCGAAAGGGGTATTTTGGCTATTTTCTCTGAAACTTCTAAAGGAATAGCACTCATCATATTGCATTAGTATATAGCATCCTTATGAAGTGAGATTTCAAATTATACAAATGTTGGACTGACCCCATGGGTCTTAGGGGTATGCAGCGCCAACAGGAGTCAATCTGGCCATTTCCAAATAAGTAATTGAAATTAACAATTACATGACATCATGCAACTTAATTAATATATACATCTACCTATATTTGGAGTGGAGATTCAAAACTGGACTGCATGGCTGGTGGCTGGCCCTGGAGGCTTGATCGAGGGGCATAGATTCTTATAAATTACTAAATTATAATTTTTTTGTGAAAATAATTAAAGAATGCTTGATATTTTCGTATTTGGTTATATCGCTATGAGCTTTAGATTGCATGAAATTCAAAATTGTACAGATTGGTGGTTCAACCCCCTGAGGGGCCTGAGGGGCCTGAGGGGCCTGAGGGGTGGTGTCAAAACAGATCAGTTTACTTGGAGTAATATTTAATAATGGATTTGTCTGTGAAAATAAACAATGGACATCACTTTTATATTTGACTGATATAGCATCCCAGCCGTTCTGTTGGGGATTCAAGTTGAAAGTCTCGGGCTTTGTGATGTCTGTTAAATTTACCTGATGAACGATAATGTAATGCCCTTTGATCTGCATGGGCCTCTTGTCTTTTGTATTCTATTGTTCAGTTTATTTTGAAATGTTTGTGTAGGTTTTTATGTCTGCTCTAGATCTAGACTGTATATACATCGTATATATATATATACAATATATACAGATGAATGTAATGTCAGCAGTTGACTTGAGGTGTGCTACCTCACGCTGACAGATGAATTTGTGAATGTGTAGACTCGTAGATATTTCATGTCTTGCTTGTTACATCTTGCACTTATAGAATCGAACCTATATGGCGCTACTACTGCTACAGATACGACTTGGGCAATATAACATCATACACCCACATATAACTCTTACACCTCGATCCCAACATTACATATCACACTTAAACCACTCAGCCTTTTTCTTCTGTTTGCTGATGTATTTTTGGGAAAAAACTACCTTTGAAATTCAAATTTTATAATTGGCTTTAAATTTTAATTATATAAATTACCAGGGGGTATATATATATATATATGGCAACCTGGGCAAATTGATTTTATCGATAAAAGAAAGTTATGCCTGCGGGATCTTAGAAATTAATGACAATTTGATGTTATACACACCTGAAGATTTATATATATAGCCAAATATTGGACAGAACATATTGAAGAGGATTATAAAAGAGATATAGCCTAATGTTGGCACGGTGTTTGTATACGTACATTGTAAATGTTTACCAAATAATTTGTAAGAATTATATTCTAACTGATAAATGTATATTAGTTGTACCATAAGTCATTTCTTGCACATTTATACTTGCTCCAGTTATATTGATTCAGGACTGGTAAGGACATCATATTGCTACATGTTTAGTAATTACAGGTAAAATTTTCAAGTCGATGTGCTGTGATTACAGTCTTTCGCTATTGATAGCATTATGCCTTCATTTTTCGCTTGAAAATTTCAAATATGTTTGACTAAATCATTGTCCTCCATTCCAACATACAGTTTTTAAGAAATTCAAAAGATATGTTGTAGTAAAACCCACACAGTTTTTAAGAAATTCAATTAAAATTTTGTCCTAAAACCCACTTTATCAGATAGACAGCAGGTGAAGGGCAGGTTCAGTGTGTCTTACAGGATCTTACATAAGTGTATAACTATGTGACAATAATTTTGATACCTTAATGCAGGTATTTGACCTGTTAGGCTCTTGGCATATTAAATTATTTTACAAATTAAATAAACTCTATATTTTAATAACCTGAAGTATTAGATTCTATTTATTGATGTTATGTTTTGTCTTCTGAAAGAATCATGCGATGTAATATTTTGATTATGATATCATTATCGATCTGTGTGTTCTTCAGTTTTTATGCCGTACCTTGGCATCCGGCATCGGGCGTCCGTCGTCTTTTGTCCCTCATCCGTCCGTCCGTCAACAATCAATTTCTTCTCCATAACAGCTTGTCGGAATTCAACAAAATTTGACTGGTAGCATCCTTATAGGTTACCGACTGAAAATTGTACAAATGATAGGGCTGACCCCCCAGGAGCCTGAGGGGCAGGCCAAAAGGGGTCTATTTCTATATAAATGACTTCTCTGCAACTGATGAGCATGGGAGAGCACTCATAATGCAATGGTAGCATCCTTATAGGGTGAGGATTCAAAATTGTACAAATGATGGGACTAGACCCCTCAGGGGCCTGAGGGGCGAGGTCAAAAGGGGTCAATTTGACTATTTCCATCTAAACAACTTCTTTTCTGCAACTATATAAGCTTGGGATAGCACTCAAAATGCAATGGTAGCATCTTTATAGGGTGGAGATTCAAAATTGTAAAAATGCCTAAGGCGCGGGGCCAAAAAGGTTAATTCGGCTACTATTTTCATATGAATTACTTCCTCTCCAAATCTATGTATTGGATAGCCTTGGATAGCATTTTCATATGGTATCTTTAGCATCATTATCTGGTTGGGATTCAAAATTAAACAAATCGTGGGGTCAATTTGCCTTTGGGATTTTAGAATCACTAATTACTAAATCACAGAACTACTCAAAGAAAAAAAAAACACAGGTGAGCGATACAGGCCCTCTTGGCCTCTTGTTTAGCTCACCTGGCCCGAAGGCTTTTCTGGCATATCACAGTAAAACTGGGTTCTTCAGATATATTGTACAAATTTTAATGTTCTCTTAGACTGAATTGTCCCTTTAAATTGCTACTTATCATAGAGTTCTGCATGGATTCTTACCAAATTTGGCCAGAAACATCCTTGGGGAAAGGGCAACAGAGTTTGTATAAATTTTGGCTATATTACCCCCTGGGGACAGGAGGGGCACGGCCCAATAGGGGAAATGAAGGTAAATATTAAAATTCCCTTAGGAAAGAAACAATGAACCTGTATTTAAAACATAACTTGGTATTACGAACCAGGTGAGCGATACAGGCCCTCTCAGGGCCTCTTGTTTATTGTAAAAATAGATAATTATATTGATGGGTCTCCAGGTTCCCTTTAACCGATCAAATTCAAACTGATGATCCATTTCATAGTTCAAATATCAAGGTCAGTTAAACTAAAAGAAAAAAATTCCTTTGTGATCTATTAAGCTCCAGATTAAGCTCAGACTTCATACATATGCATGTTTGCCTGTTATTTGCATATAAAGGTTAAAGGTTAAGGTTACAGATAATGAAAATGAAATTTTCTCTCTGTGGCATTATTCAAGGATCGGACAAAAATTAACACAATGACACCTGCATGGTCTGCGGGTAGGGTGTTAGAATTGAACCTGTGACTCTATTGCATGATCATAAAAGATGTCTTGGGATCTTTTCTGTTCTTCCTAATTGACTTTCTTCTTCGATCTTATGTTTGCAGAATATCAGGCAGGGTTCTCGTTAAAAGCCGGTTGCCGGCAAAAACAGCTGTCTATTTCCTTGTATACAACCGGCTATTTTTGTCAGAAATAAGTATTGGCAACCACAGGGACCTGTGACCCCCAACCAAATATTATCAATTTTCAACCATCTATTTAAAATCTTAGTGAGAACCCTGATCAGTAACAATTTTAACATGAAAAATATCATCAATATGTATCGTGTATCATGTTTCAGTATATTGCCAATTCGTATCGTATTGGTTCGGCTGTTCCAATATACCCAGCCCTAATTTGTAACTGCAAATTAAAAACAGTTGGACAAAACATTGCTATAGGATTACAGTTTCTACAGTGTGGGCACATGGTGGTGACGTTAGGCCAGCGTTTAGTTGATAAAACTCACAGAAATTAATTCCTAACTTTTCCCTTGATATTACCTCGTTTTACCTTCCAGAATCAGTTGAATGCTCGATCCTGTGAGGTAGACTCCGAGTTCTGTTCCCTGGCCGAGACACGTACATCATAGTCTTTAAAAGTGGTAGTTTCAATCTGCTCCTGCATTTTAAGCGCTCAGCATAAAAAGAGTGGGAAGTGCATGTTTGGTGTTTTTTGTGGCATGCTACAGTGAGATATCACTCTACAAAAGAGTTCCTCTATTACAAGGATATGGCTATACCACAGCCTCCCAAAACATACAGACATTCACACACAGCAACAGACTGTATACAAGGGAGCCTCCCAAAACATACAGACATTCACACAACAACAGACTGTATACAAGGGAGCCTCCCAAAACATACAGACTTCACACACAACAACAGACTGCATACAAGGGAGCCTCCCAAAACATACAGACATTCACACACTACAACAGACTGTATACAAGGGAGCCTCCCAAAACATACAGACATTCACACACAACAACAGACTGCATACAAGGGAGCCTCCCAAAACATACAGACATTCACACCCAACAACAGACTGTATACAAGGGAGCCTCCCAAAACATACAGACATTCACACAACAACAGACTGTATACAAGGGAGCCTCCCAAAACATACAGACATTCACACACGACAACAGACTGTATACAAGGGAGCCTCCCAAAACATACAGACATTCACACACAGCAACAGACTGTATACAAGGGAGGCCATCCTTGATTTTATAATGACCTATAGCTGTTAATATATTAATAGTAGTAGGTTAAAGATGAGTAAAAAATAATAAACTGGATGGAATTACAAAATATCAGTCAAAATGAAGATAAATGGTTAATGAATCTATATGAGTATCTTCAATGGTACTTCTATGTATACCATTAAGTGTCTCTGTAATAAAGTTGTACCTATATTGGTGATGGTAAAGGTCCTCTGAAATTATTTATACAATTATTTTCTCAATATGTTATGGGTATATGAAGGCTGCATAATTATATAGACATGCACCATGAATTAAAAAGATTTTTTGTCTATGACTTCATAAACACAAAATATTGAGAATCATTAATGCATACAATTTGATTTGAATAATTCACTGATGTACTATAAGGCATTAATATTTGTGGGTATTACTTTTTTTTTTACAATAAAACAAATTCAGTTGTGGTGCACTGATAATTTGACCAATAGTTTAAATTTTGCCAATGGCTGCCACATTAAACCCATAAAAAAGCTTTGTATGACGTCAAAATACCCTACTTACAATTCTTTCCGGTTATACAAAAACAACCTTGAACGTTTAACCAATAAAAAGGTGCTAGCTTGATCGAGATATTGATTTTCAAACCTTGATACTTTAAGTCTATTAAATTGAAGGTCACTGTTGCTATATATATATAATATTTGTTTCCACTCGGGTGACATGGACTAGGTGACACATCCATCATTGTACGATCCTTGTTTGTATAATGTAATAACTTGCTAAGTCCGAATCAAATCTTGAAACACAACTGTCTTATTGGTGGCTGCATGTTTAGTCATAGGTACAAAACCTATGACTGGAAATGATATCTCTAAGTATAGCTCTGACCATCTTTATATTCTACTGAGTACTTTCGTTAATTACCAAACCTGCATGGTTTTAAAACAAACATATAACAAATTGCAAACACAGATTTTACTGCAGGGGTGACATCATGAAAATGATTTAACATAAACTGAAAACAAGCTATTTTTGGAGTACCAAAAGGGTTGTGTGTGTATTTGGTACAGGTTGTTTATGTATAATGTATGCATTTTACAATACTCGTGCTTAAGGCTGATTTAAAAACCTGGGAAAGCACCAAGAGTTGGTGTGTACATGTGTAGGCATTCAAGTTGAACCAAAACACACCTGAATGTGATCGGTGGGTTATACCTGACTACCGGGTAATACCTGGTATATGTGTAACAATATAATATTGCATTAGCTTGTAATGGAAAAGTACATGTACAGGGGTAATGGACGAAGACGCTGACAAGGTAGGTTAAGTGATCGTAGGATCGAGTATTCAGTGGTAATGTTTTACCAGGGGTTTAATGGAGGCGACGTCTAACACAGCTCTAGGTCTTAAATGTAAAGTTTATAAGTATAGAATATGGTGACCTGACATATAGCTACAAACCTTGCCTGTGAGTTTACGTCATCCACAGGTCATTCACACAGAGACAGGTAATTACACTGATAATTAGTGGTACGTGTCTAAAATCTACAAATAAAAATGTACGGTATGTGTCTAAAATCCAGAAATGAAAATGTACATGTCTAAAATGTCAGATATA
This sequence comes from Argopecten irradians irradians, assembly GCA_004382745.1. Taxonomy (NCBI): domain Eukaryota; kingdom Metazoa; phylum Mollusca; class Bivalvia; order Pectinida; family Pectinidae; genus Argopecten; species Argopecten irradians. The sequence continues at coordinate 874,538 of SAYR01059903.1, forward strand.
CTAAAAAGACATAATTAAACTCTATAGGTATACATTAGAAATATTTTGTATGATAAAGGTATACAGTGTATATGTACTTGGCGTATTATATCTAACAAGCTTATTAATTAGTGCATATAAAAATGAATTATAAAAAGCATAATTAAAGAGCTCAGCTCAAAAGTTCCAGACCCAGCAGATCCTATCCAAAGAGTTATCTCCCTTCTCATGATAAAACTAGTGTAATTTGTCTGGATTTCAGCAAGACCAGCTTAATTTGCTGGTGTAACCAGGTTTTCTTATCATACAGGTTATTTCTACTATTAAATCAAGAATGAAAACGCCATATAATTATGCCAGAAAACACAGGAATCTGGATTAGACAAGAACCATTTTTGACAAGTTGTAAATATTGTATTAATTATGATTCAAAGCTAAAAACATTGTGAAATATATACCTGGTATATTTTTTGGCTTTAATTTGGTAAAAAAAATACCTCACTTTGTCCTGTTTTAAAAGTTTTACAATAAAAACAATATTTTGTAACAATGAGATAAAGTCTTGTTCCTATATATTACGTCATAATTCAATGTCAGAGAGATAATGCTGGTGATTCTTTCCATTTTCAATGCAGTACTATGACTCTTAGGTATATATATGGACTTATCAGGGTGTGGATCAATGTCACTGTAGTTGAGGGGCAGGCAATACAATCAATCATATAAAATTATTAATCTCTAAATATGAAGAATGATGATTTGCGAGTATTCATTTGTTTACACGTTTCTGATGGCTAGGCGAGTGGTTATCAGAACCTAGAGTTTGATCCAATCAGTTCTAGATCTGGTTAATATTTCAATGTGGATGTTTCAGTTAAAAATATTCCAATTTGATTATTGTACTGCATGATTGTGGCACGAAAATGTATAACTGCTTGAGTCACTCCAGCTGGTGATATGGTATCAATGAATCAAACATTATAATTCTGGTGGAAGGTCTATAGAACTAATCTTGTTATTAATTTACTGGTAATGAAAATTAAATTTCATTATGAAATGCAAATCTGATTGACTATCTATTTAACATCTTTGCAGTGGTGATGTAATTCAGTTGTGATCATGTGACTGTCTCTCATCTCTAAGGTTATGTAACTATTACCTGATCATGTGACTATCACCTGATCAACTGGGGTATCATAATAATTTTTCTCAAATTGGCAGGAGCATGCGCACATATTTGGCTGATCTTTAACATCACAAGACTCTAGCTTCTAATCTGCATATTGATTATAAGCACAAATCTCATGATGAACTCGGATCTGATGATGTAACTCGTATCTTATGATAACTCCCATCTGTTGATAATGTAACTCAGATCTGTTGATATGTAACTCAGATCTGTTGATGTAACTCAGATCTGTTGATATGTAACTCAGATCTGTTGATGTAACTCAGATCTGTTGATGTAACTCAGATCTGTTGATATGTAACTCAGATCTGTTGATATGTAACTCAGATCTGTTGATTTGTAACTCAGATCTGTTGATTTGTAACTCAGATCTGTTGATATGTAACTCAGATCTGTTGATTTAACTCAGATCTGTTAATGTAACTCAGATCTGTTGATGTAACTCAGATCTGTTGATATGTAACTCAGATCTGTTGATATGTAACTCAGATCTGTTCATGGAACTCAGATCTGTTCATGGAACTTCGATCTTAAGAATAAACCAGGTAAATTTGTTTGCCCATAAGTATAGCTTTTGGACTTTTCATTTGGACTATATTTCTTATTGATTTTTTCCGAGTACACATGCACTTGGTAGATACAGCAGAAACGATATATACATTTCATATATATGCATCAGACCTTATATGGTGAAAGTACTGCCTATAGGGAAATCAATATCAAAGCCACTGACAGGAAATATTGAAATATCAGCCGTTAGTGTTTTCTTGTCTATATACCTAATTTTCTTATGTATTTTATCACACCCAGGACAGAAATGTCTCCAAATGATTGGCTTTAAAGGGGGTCAGTAAATTTTGTTATGGTGCAATATGGCGGCTGTTGCCCTTGCTTCAAAATTAAGACACGTTCTCTTCAACAAAATTTACTATTTCATTACCGAAAAAATGTTTTTGTTTATTTTTTTGTGTAAAATTAACTATCGTTTTGATACTTCAAATTAAATGAAATGCATTTTTTACATACAAGTTTCTTCCCCTATGCCAGTTTTAAAGTTGATGACGCAGTGAATGTCAAATATATGTAACAATTCTAGCGTTTTCTCGACTGTGATTATGATTTTAAACAAATGGAGGGGTTCATACTTATAGATCAATCCTCACTCTACAATCAATTTATCGGCATAACTTATATGTGATTATCTCAGCGAGAATGCAGAGATGATCAAGGAGATTACGCGTTAAATATTGGATGGATGTTTGTGTCACTTTTGTTTGTGATGCTTTAAATATACAGTATACAGCCAGCCTGGTATCCTACTGAGGTAAGGCCTACTGTGCACTAGTCCTTGCCTGGACTAGGAATGTCGAAGTTATTGTTGATTTATGAATTATTCAGTATTATTCTGAGGTTCCTTATATACAGTATAAATTGCAGATTCCAGAAAGAAAGCGGGTCAGTAACTGACTATATAACTAATAATAGTTCACACAAGCAGCCATGTAGTTTTCTTTGACATATGGTCAGACTATTACTTCTCCTGTGGAAAAAAAATTATGAGTGATTGTGCTTTGTCTATCACCGTGGTCGTGTTTAAACATTTAATTCAAACAACTTCTTCTCATAATCAAGGCCCAGGGAATTGATATATGTAGCATGCTAGAATGAAAGACCAATATTTAGATATAAATATAGCAGGTTTTAGTTGTATATAATGTATGTAACAGTCACCTTCTAGCTTTGTGCTAGGGGGATTGAATCTCCCTTAAGCTAAGTTGGTAGAGCGTCGGACCACTAAGTCCCGGGTTGCATGTTTAAGTCTGGCTGGCGGAACAGAACACTCCCCCTGTTACAGAAGCAATACAGTTATAATTTTAAAAAAAGTTCTTCATTATGTCATTATTTTTATGCCATGGCACTGCGTCCGTCTGTCCGTCAACATTTCCTATAGATCGTTACGTTACTAGTCATAGAGTTTTTCATGGATTGAAGCCAAAGTTGGGCAGAATGGTCCTTAGGGGAAAGGGAACAGAGTTTGTATAAATTTTCGCTTTGACATTTCGGAGCTGGAGGGACAGAGCCCAATAGGAGAATAGAGGTAAATCCTTTCAATTGCTAATAGTATTAGAGTTTTGCATGGATTGAAACCAAAATAGAGTTAATTCTTTACAATTCTTCAGAAAAGAAATAATGGTCCTGTTTTTAGTGCACATCTTGACATTACAAACCAGGTGAGCGATATCTGTCCCTCTTGTTGGAAGAAATACATGCAATCATTTACCAAAACTTAATTCACATGATTGTCCAATGACCATTATTAAGGCCCAATGAGCCTCTTGTTAGGTCATCAGACCTAACTTATAGTCATTCTGCTTTGTCTCACAGTCGTCATCAGCTGTCTTGCGCCATCCACTGTGCGCCGTCAGTACTATCAGTATACAAGTTCTATGGTGTGATATAGCTGAATCATGCCTGAAATGATCATGACATGCAAATGGTCTTGACAAAGTTGTTGTTTTCTTTTGGGTCGATCCAAAATCCAAATTGGTCGTCCAGTTGCCATCTTGAAAACACATTTTGTGAACTTCTTTTCAAGTTCCTCCAAGTTTCTTCTGATTTAGCTGAAACTTGCCTGATATGATCCTGGGATGATGTTCTTGACTATGTGTTATATGTTTCAGGTTGATCTGATTTTCAAGATTGTCGCCTCATCCACCATTTTGAAAACACATTTTGCACCATATCTAATTTTCAAATTTCTTATACGACTGCATGTTGCCAAGGTTGTCAGATGACCATTAAGGCCCTTGGGCCTTTTGTTCTTGATGATCATTATATGATGGATATCATATGATGTGCATTGGTCAAGGATTTAAACCTTTCACCACTCTAGGCCATAATGGACTCATCCAGATCAATTGATGGTAGAGTCTACTAAAGTTACATAGGGGTGAAAGAGTTAAGATCATATATGATCATACACGTCCTTGGCATTAATCAATCAGTTACCAAATATTAAATACATAATATGTGCATGATAAGTGTAAAATATAATTATTCGACCAATAAGCAACCCCTACCCCTTGATTTGGGTCAGATATGTTACTTCAAACATTCCAAACAAAAGGAAATTGCAAAAGAAATATAAAAGATCACTAAAAATAAATAAAGTACTTTGGAGGTTATGTTTAATTTTAACCTGATGAAAAAGTTGTATGTCTTCAAGAATATTGCAATTTTTTTTTATAATGACCTAATTTGATTACCTCGATCAGTGTAAATTAATTTACATACTGAGTAATTAAGGGGAAGCCTAGTCTATATGAATACCTATTGTATAATTTATAGGTGTACACACCACAATCAAGACATTTCAGTGCTGAACATTTTGCACTTGCTTAAATACAGAAATACACATATATGTATCGAATACTTTGATCGATCAATAACAAAACACCTGATATAAAGTTCAGGTATTGATATGTAGGTAGAATTTGTTTGGCTTATAAGTTAAACTGTGAAATGATCTGGGTCATGTTCATAATAATACTTTATGGGCATAGTGTAAATGTTAGCATTTATTGTAAGTATATAGTGTTGAATTATGTTCAATACAATCATGGACCATCTGAGGGCTAAAACATCATGATTAATAGTATACGGATATCAACATTGCCAGTTTTGTAACAGTACAAGTTGTAAGCCTTATAAATATTGATTGCCAGTCCATGTATTCAGGCATGCCCAGTTGTCTATATATATTCCCAGCTCTCAGTGCAGAAAGGTTAGGGGACATACACCAGCCATACTGTATGAGCATTCTGTGTACCTGTACCTATAGGTCTATTGTTTGTAATATTAGTGTAAATAGCTAGGATCCAAAGGAGTTTACTAGCTCTGGTGGAGTGCTTTCTGCTGTGATACACAAAGAACATTTGCTATAATTTGATGTTTCCTCCCCATGAGGAACCATCATTTGTAAAGAAGATCGAATTATGAAATGGAACAGTGGTGATGAGAAGGCTATGTCTGTCCTTCATCAGTGGAAATGGTTTGGGGAGGAGTCGTTCAGTCAAGAAGGACACAACAACAAACAAACTATGGTAGTAATTTGTTATCGCTTTGAATGATTTAAACAGTTTTGTTGTTGTTTTGCTGTCCGTTATTTAGGTTGAATAGATAGAGCTGGATAGACATGTGGGGGTCGGGAAGGGAGGTCAGGTTATACTTGTAAAGGGATATGTAGTTGTTGATAAAATCATGTTTACAAGCATAATTGTGTCAAGTTAACGTTGCTGTTGCCATTTAACGTAAGAGATGTACGTCAGAGATGGAGGGAGGAGTCTCTCCTTTTATATGTATTGGTATTTTATACATGTATAATGTGTTGTCATGGTTGACAGCATACCTGTCAAGTTTTATCGTGTATATATACAGTAGATGGTTTGACAGATCTATGATTTTACAATTGCGGAAAATTTAGTCATGAATTTTACAACCTTATATAACAATATTCCACCGAAATGATGACACATAAAAAAAATATTTAACCCCTGTAGTATTCAGGGGAGAGTTCAAATGTGGCAATGGCGATGTATTAGGTATGATTGAAACATTTGACAGTCAGCGACAGGTGAAACATGTTCATGTGAAATAACATACATATAATGAATAAACTTCTATGTATATATATATATATATATACATAGTCATAGATATAAGTACAGTCAATGGTTAGGGTGCCTGGGTGGGGTAGGAAGGGGGGGTGGCAGAACCCAAATTAAATAAAGCCTGCTGGGGTGAACACTGCATGAACACAAAACCAAAAATGGGGCAAATATGTCAAGGGAGATGTTTGAAAGGATAAAGTAAGAAAAAATAGGGAGCAGAGAAAAGATAAATATCCCAAAATTAGGGGCCTAGCTGTTAATCAATGTGAATCAGCAGGAAACCTTCTTACAACTTGTATTAATATATGTAACCTGCAAAACAAATCAAGATTTTATAAATATACCAAAATTAGGGGCCTAGCTGTTAATCAATGTGAATCAGCAGGAAACCTTCTTACAACTTGTATTAATATATGTAACCTGCAAAACAAATCAAGATTTTATAAATATCCCAAAATTAGGGGCCTAGCTGTTAATCAATTTTACAATGATAAATGGAGATGCTGCCTCCATTTCTTACAACTTATAACCTGCAAAACAAATCAAGACCACAGTTTGCTCAGAATATATAACTGTACCAACAAGGCCTTAAATTGATGAGATAAATGTTCGTACTTTCCAGTCCTAAAATAAACCACATCTACTTACCATATTTTCCCTAATGAGGACGCCGTGCGGGTAAATGGCCGAGGGGGGCGCCGTTATTTGAGACCATTTTTAGATGTTTTTTTTCTGAAACAGACTATACATATATATATAGTCATCTTGCTTTTAATTTCGTATTTTTCTGAAACTTAATATAACAAACTTACATTTTGAAATCAAGTGAGTATTGAAATTACTTAAATTAGAAGTATTTAACATTGGTTAAATATGTCTGTTTCATGAAATTTTGGCATTTCATGCTAGCCTGTTTGTTAACCATGGGTACACAAAATGGCGGACAGTGCTTTCGATCGCTACTTTCGTTTTGTGACAGATGGGAAATACCAACAAGAACACACCATAAATTACTTAGAAATGATAATATTCTTGTTATTTAGGAACCTGTATCATAGATATACAGTAAGTATTCATAAAACCTTTAAAGACATCGTTAAAATGTTGTTGCCAGTTAGTCTTCATCCATACACGTGTGTGGGGCATTCAAGTGACACGTTTTGTTTTGAACATGGCATTCTCGCTGTTTCTATGTGTAAACACTTGGCAAAAATGCCCTAAGTTGTCCCATGCAATAAATTTAGTGCTTATACAAGCTGATCGGATATCTGTTAAGCATCAGATTGATGTGACACAGTATTTTATAAGAGTCTGCAAAGACAAATTGTCACAATCTGACACAAAAATTGTATGAAATTAGTTGATTTTTTTCAGCAAAAAAACGTGGGGCCCCCTTGTTAGAGGAGGCGCTCTTAACAAAATAACAATAACAATAACAAAACTGATTTCTTATTTAATTTCTAGGATAGAACTGTTGTATGACTATCTCTTATATTTTCCCTATAAAAGGTGCCAGTCGTGAGTAATTGACTTTATAGGGACGCCGTGATACCACTACCAGACCATTTTTAGATGTTTTTCCAAAACAGACTATAGTCATCTTGCTTTGATTTCCCATATTATTCTGGAACTGACTATATCACTACTTTTCATTTTGAAGTTGAGTAGTACTGAAGATATATATATAACAATGAAGAATTTTACATATTAGAAGACATATTGGTTAAAAATGTTTGCATGTTTCATGGATTCTTGCCATTTTCATGCTAGCCTGTCTGTTTATGTATGAGTGCTTATGTTCGCTGCTTTTGTTCAAAGTGAGAATCGCTAACAAGTATACACAATAAAACAGTTAGAAATGAGAACTTAGCTGTTATTTAGGAACCTTTATCATATATATATATTTACACTTGCTAGGCTTGTTCACTATACGCAAGTACTAGCCGATTTTGTTTTTACCATAACTGCATGGTAACATTGAACTTTGAACTTGCGTATGAAAATGTTCTATGCAACGTAAAGGGGCTACTTTTTTTTTAAAGAAACACATGGCTTTGTTTACATTTTGACGCAACATTAAGTGTATATTGTTGTTTTTCATAGAAATTTGGAAAGATATGAACAATACATATATGTTTTATATTTATACATGATACAAACATTTTTAAAATTAACAATTGTATAAAGAAACGGGAAAAATATCCCGACCGGGGCGACGTGCAGTGCTTTCACTTTTGTTAAAAATGATGGATGTCAAATGTAAACATTACCTCTGTGTCTGTGTTCGTCCTACGATCAAGTCTTTGGGGTGGACGGGCGTGAGACCCTCTGACAGAGGTCAGTTATAAACATATCCTCTTGTCTCTGTTCTTTGAGAATTTAATCGTGTGTATTATAAAACATGCACCGCTAGTAATCCACGTGTTGACAGTTACACAGCTACATTGTATCCATCGAACACAAGTGAAGTTATTCAATCTACCGATGGCGATGGATCTAAGCATAGATTATATAATCACATGGCTCCCAAGGATGTAATATTGTCAAGTCAGACGACAATCTCAAACACATTGAGCTACTTGAAAACTGGTTTTTGACAACTTCGGCAAACTCCAGTGTGTAAGTGTGCGACAGCTTCGCCTCGCTGCACAAGGGTCAACGAGTTCACACATGTGGCCGAGTACAAATACTTTATGTTATTACGCTATATATTAACTTTTAGCAAAATTGAATATATATTTAAAAATCTGATCTGATTAAATAAAATGATCTCATAAATTTCCTTTGTTTGTCATGTTTACTTAACACTAAAATATTGAACTTTTTTGTCGTCGCGGATGAATAATTCTATCTTACGTGAAGCGTCATAATTCGCTGTTCAATTGAGTAAGCTCCTCCCACTTTTGACCGACTTTTATTGAATAATTACGTCACTTTCAAATGACAATTTTATTGCATAAAGTATAAATAAAAAGTCGTGTGAGTGAAAATATAGGGATTGGATTGCGCTTTTATGTTACCATGCTTGTATGGAGCAATTCCTCTAAGAATATATTCAATATGGGGCGCTAACGCGCCCCATAGAATATATTCTTAGAGGAATTGCTCCATACAAGCATGGTTAACATAAAAGCGCAATCCAATCCCTATAGAGTAACATTATTATCACTAAGTGTTCACTTTCATACATGTATGGGACATTCAGATGGTTGATACTGTGATTTCACAAGACCATATCACTGTTTCTGTACACAACATTTCTACCAAAGTTGTTCCAAACAATGAATCTCCTTTATTATATGACATGGTATCAGTGTTTTAAGCATCAAACAGTTGTGAAACATTTTTATCGACACCTAGAATGACAGATTTAGCCGCCACCGCCCTTACCGCGAATTAAGTGTATATATGAAAAGAGTGCGGCAAAAATGTGGGGGGGTTGCCCCTATTAGAGGAGGCATGAATCCGAGAAATTTATGGGATATATGCCAATGCAGCCTGTGAAGAAAATGGATTGCAACTTTTATGTCATTAATATATATATACTTACAACATGTCCAAAAATATGGCTTACAATAGCATGCTTGGATGAAGGGCTACCATTAGTTTGTGCAAATAATTGACCTTGACTTTTATTGACTGTCACATGGGTTAAATGTGTCTGAAAGTTTTAATCAACTTCTCGTCAAAAAACTAAATAGAAGCATGAATCTGTTTTGGGCCTATATGACATACTGGGTTGAATTTAAAGGGCTACCAGGTTTCTTTAAATAATTTGATGACCTTGATGCTTATTGAAGGTCACAAGGATCATATGTGTCAGAATGTTTTACTCTAACTCTGGTCAAAACTAAAAGACACCGGGCCTATATTAGCATCAGTTATAATGGCAATAGTCCTCATTTAAGGTCACAGCAGTCTATAAATAGCCAAAAATCTTAAAACGACTGATCAACTAAGGGTATAACAATTACCTGTTACTGTGTAAAAGGAGTGGGTCGGTGTGACTTGTAAATAGTGTTAAATACGGTCTCTGTCACTCAGCTGACGGAGCATGCTTCTTTGGCTCAGTCGGTAGAGCCGTAGATTTCCATGCCGGAGACCCGGGTTCGATTCCTGGTCGGGGCACTCGACAGGAATGTGTATTGTCCCCGTTCTTCTACATTGGCGCCCAACTAAATAACCCATGGTAGGTGGTTAAAGAGTCTCGGGTTGAGATTTAGGAAGTCTCAAGAAAAACAGAGGGAGTAGTGTAAAAGGAGCGGGTCGGTGTGACTTGTAAATAGTGTTAAATACGGTCTCTGTCACTCAGCTGACGGAGCATGCTTCTTTGGCTCAGTCGGTAGAGCCGTAGATTTCCACGCCGGAGACCCGGGTTCGATTCCTGGTCGGGGCACTCGACAGGAATGTGTATTGTCCCTGTTCTTCTACAACTGTATGGACTTGTAACATGTTGCAATGAAGTGTAACCAAGTTACCGTATTCAACCCAATAAGCACCCAGGGCGTATACAAATTGAAAAGAATGAAAAGGTGCTAATAGGATGAAATTGTATTGGAAATCTATACATTTTTGTGTAGTTTTGGTCTTTATTTATGCCTGGGCAATTGAAATCGAGGCCTCAAAAAGGGGGAGGGGCGCTTATAGGGACATGGGCGCTTATTAGGTCGAATACGATAATTAAAATTTAACTAGGTTGTATATATAGAAATTTGTATTGTGTCTTTTATGTCTGTATATAGAGTGCACCTGATTAGTACTATATGTAGCAGCTATATATAGGTGAGCGATTCGTGCCCATTTGGGCCATAATCTCCTTTTGTGAAATTATGATAGAAGGATTAGGAGAGTGGAGTAGTTTATTCATTTAGCATTTTGTGTTAACATTATTCTTTATTTGCATATTACAGAGTTATCTGCCTTTGTGGGTATAGGTATTGATTGTGACGTCATGTATGCAAATTTCGATCATAAAATAATGACATCACAATGAATGGTGGGACACCTGCCCACAAGGGAGTTAACTCTGTAATATGCAAAGGCAGAATAAAACAAAGCTGTTCACATCTGACCAAGGATTAATTTGACTGAACGGAATCAAATGGTCAAGGTCACATAGGGTTTAGATGCTGGCGATGGTAAAGTCTCCTGTGGTGGTCAGTCATATAGCAGGGCCCTTATTCATGACTTAATTGTCAGTATTCTAGCTTTACAACAGTGTTGTTCTATAAACTTATATAAATCAAGGTGTCCAGGGTAATATGTGAAGGGGTGTTAGTGAGGATATCCATGTGGTCAAGTAGATGACCCTGGGCCCATGGGACCTGACTGTCATGGTGCCACTCATATCCTGCATACTACCATATGAACTCTTATTTGTTTAGTTGGTCAAGCCAGTAGATAAACACAGTGTTAAACAAATACTGGCCTAGATAGACTGGTAAGATAATAGTCGGTCAAGGATCATATACATATATAGATATACATTGTGTATCATACTTTACCAGCTATCAAGGTCTGCATGGTCAAAGGTGAGGAACTGGTTTGGTCAAGCAGTGGTCACAGGCCCATCAGATTGAATGTGGGAGACAGTTTTATATGTACAATGTATATCAATACCTATTTATCATGATGTGACCACATTCATTTAAATATATACCAAGGTCATCGCTTGCAAATTGTCCTTACATTGATGCTTATTTCGGTCATCAATTAAGATGTAAACCGTCACTTCATAAATTGAAGCAAATCATGAAGTTGAATTATAATATAGAATTATTTTACAAAGTAAGCTATAAATCAATTTGCAAAAGAGATCAGTAAGAAAACCAACCAAGTTTTTATATTTTCAGTCTGCATTTAATAATTCCAAGTGAGTGAAATTGAAGCCTGAAAAGGAACACAGTATTATTAATTGATCACTGCTTGCTATTTCTTGCACACTGCTTACCACTACTTGCCACACATGATGCAACAGGGCAGGCCAAGTAATTAAGAGATACATTTTTGTCCCATAAAACCATAAAAATCAATGAGTTTAGCAGTGGTCGATCAATGCACATAAGCTTATAAACCCACATTTTGGAGAAATTTGTCAGTCATAATCAAATCTATGAAATGAAAGGGAAGTAAGACAATTTCCTATTAAATGCATATGTATTATGAATTATGAATATTGGTAAATCAACAATACTGTATAAAACTTGTCAATTGAATTACAGAATTCATAAATGAATGCATGCAGTGCTTGTTTTAAGTAGTGTGCGTCAGTGAGATGATTGTTACAAGGATCAACATATTATAACAGGAATATTTAGCGGCTTACTCTGTAACAGACAGACATTCACACAACACATAACATTGAACACATTGGAGGCCATTTTTAATGATTCTGGCTGTTAATGTTAAACCTAATTAGCCAATCCATACCAAAAGGATGCTGATATAATTTCACCTTGGTGTCTGTAACATGCCTCATGCTGAAGACTTTGAGAAATCTGACCAATCCTGGTATCTGATCAGGTATTGTCATATTGTCTATGATATAAGTCGGCCTTCTGGAGCTGATGCTATAACATGGTCTGTTTCTGTAAAATATTATTGTAGAATTGAATCCTATACTAAAGTTCATGATAATGACACTGTGCTAATTAACTCAAGTGTTGAGGGCAGTATATAGTTACATATACAGTATATATCATTGCCAAGTCCAGACCTATGCTCATAATTAACTCAAGTGTTGAGGGCAGTATATGGGTACATATACAGTATATATCATTGCCAAGTCCAGACCTATGCTCATAATTAACTCAAGTGTTGAGGGCAGTATATAGGTACATATACAGTATATATATCATTGCCAAGTCCAGACCTATGCTCATAATTAACTCAAGTGTTGAGGGCAGTATATAGGTACATATACAGTATATATCATTGCCAAGTCCAGACCTATGCTCATAATTAACTCAAGTGTTGAGGGCAGTATAAAGGTACAGTATATATCATTGCCAAGTCCAGACTTATAGCTACAGTTATTGATTTTTGTTGCCCATTATACTAGGAATCTAATATGTCCAGGGTGTGCTGTCTTGATGAAGAGATGCTTAATTTATTCACAGCTCGATTGACACACTTTCAGGAGCTCTCAATTTAGTGATTCCAATCTCTTGCTGGTGAATTCATCTTTTTCCTCATGATTTTACCTAGTACATACTTTGCAATTTGTGTTTTCCCAGTATATGAGAAATTAAATGCTTTGGGCTGAAATTTCTTGCACAGGTCTGAGCTGAGTCTAAATCCATCAAAAGTGTTAATTCTTCTAAACTTAATAGGATGGCTCAGCATACCTTTTCATTTTTTAGGCCTATGATGATATGTTACGTTGTATAAAAAACATGAATTTATACTTTTAAATTTTGACAATACAAATTTTTTTTTAAATTGTAAACCACAAAGAGAAGACAAAATTTCTTTATCATTTCCTACAATTACCAGGTAGTGAGACTAGGTGAAGCATGAAGGTGCTGTTAATAAATAATCTCTTGAGACTATTCCGTCTTTGCATATTACAGAGGTAGCTCTCTTCCGGACCACCCTTAGGTATCAATTGTTACGTCAATATTTTGTAAGCGCAATTCACATCATATGACGTTATGCTCGCAAACTCGTGACGTCACAATCAATACCTACCCGCAAGGATAGATAACTCAGTAATATGCAAATACGGAATAACACTAGAATAAAAAGATACTGTTCCGATGAAATGACACGTACTATAGCACTGTGATACAGCATTATCCCAATGCATCAGGTCTTTTGGGTACTCATCGTTATAAACATCCATTCTGGTGTGAAATGATATGTGATACCTGAGATTGTCATATTTGAATGATACATTAATTAATTGGGAATGAATATTAATTAATGTTTATATATATCCATGTGTGTGGCAAAGTCGGTAAAAGCTTATGTCAGGTAATAACGGGTACCAGGTATTACAATAATTAGTACATTTGTGACATTACAGAACACAAAGGAAGATAACTTTGTATAGATACATTCAGTTAAACAAAACCCTGAATTGTCAGTTCATGCTTTCAAAAGGAACATTTAATGTTACATACTGATTTAGCAAATGAGTGTTTTTAATGAGCTGCTGATCTTTATATGTGTGTGTCTGTCAATGTTATAAATATTTGGAAATAATTATCGAACTTCAGGTTAATTAGTCTACCTATACTAATTAGCTATAGTGTCTATAGTGTTATATGTTGTGGATGTCTGTGAAGTGATGATACATTAATGTAATTAACAATCAATAGCCGGTCTTCCAGACTGCTATTAACAACAGCAGGATGCCTATAAAGTATTATCAGGTGTATACAGTAAAATACTGCCATGATCTCAAGAGGACAAAAGCTTCCCACCAGTTTTATGTAGGGAACATTAGTCCCTAGGGCCATTCCAATTTGATTTCTTGTTCTTCGGATTTTGGAATTTTAAAATAGGAGCGAGCGAGAGAAAAAATTTTAATTCTAAAAATATTTTGAAAGCTGAAAAATTTGGAGCGAGTGAATATTTTCACTGGATTTTTTATTTCATGTTTATGTTTATCGTAAAATAACACTAAATAACTGAGTGATTGTTGTAGATGTCAAAGAAAGTCAGCCAGTCAAATCACCTGTCATAGTCGCCATTTTTAATGTGACATTGAATGCAAATTCTTTTAAAACAGTTGCGGACATCGGCGAAAAAAGACTTAAATCGGGACACGTCCTATTGAAAAGTATGCGTCCCTCAGTCTCTATCTCTAAGTACCACTCTGTAACACATTTAGGTATGTTGTTGTAAAGGTTTGTAAGACGCTTGCGTGTTTGAAGAGAAAATGCTCGAATAATTCAAACATCTGGGAGACAAGGAAACGGTGACTAGTAAAAATGAACCCTGTAATAAATTGCCCAGGTTCGTTAGATTCCCGGACAAAAAAATGGGAGCGGTAAAAATATCATTTTATTTTTATTTCATTTTTGGAAAAATAGGAGCGGGAAATCCGACAAACGAGAAATCAAATTGGAATGGCCTAGGTAGGATTATTAAGCCACACTGACTTTGTAACACTCAGATAAAAACCTTGATATGTCAATACATTTGATGATCTTCACTATTTCCAGGATCAGAGAAAACAAATATGATACCGGGTAATTCAGAAACAGCACACACAAACTATTTTAGAGATGAATGTTATTGATATTGCAATGGAATATAATAATTATAAATAATAAACAACAAAAATTATAAATAATTCAACAATGCAGTAAAATACAAGGTATAACACCTTCTCCTGTTTACTTACCCAGGTAAAGCCATTTATGAGTGACGTACACCTCATTGTAATTTTTCTTCAAGGGAGATAAGTTCAGATAACCTTACACAGCTTTATGTATCAAATTCATTTCCACACTCGTTATATAATGCAATTGGATACACTACTTTGCATAAAAATGCATTGCTGCATGAGAGAAATATTATTTCCTAGGTATGAATTATATCAGATGGGAATTTACATAAAATATGAATTTGCATACACTTCATGTATATAGCCAATGTAAATTAAAGCTAGGACCCCATATATAGTACCTACATATTTACATATTTGTGTTAGAAAATGAATACAAGTAGATATGGTTAACAGTTGTACTTTTCATTATATCCTCCTGTACAAAGTTGGAGTAGGGAAGAGGGAATACTTTTAAAAACACCTCGACTTCTGTCGATCTGTCTGTCATCCACAAATCGTGTTCAGACAGTTCCTCCTAAACTACTGGACGAAATTTCAATGAAACTTGATCACAATTATGTTGGAGATCATGAGTATGTATTGCAAGAAAAAAAATAGTTGTCATAACATGGTAATTAGGTCACAACATACATAGGATGTGCAAAGTGGACATTAATTCACTGGATTGGGTGAAATATACCATATTTTCTGTAATAGGGGCCGGTGGGAGGACGAATAATTATCCTCCTGGACTGCTGTGACCTGAGAACACCAGCATTTGTAGAAGTCTTTTTCTGAAACAGACTAGAGTTATCTAGTTGTTGTGTTTCCCATATTTTTTGAAACAGACTTTAACAACTTGACATTTTTAAGTGATTAGTACAATATTAAAAAGAGTTAATGTGTAACTTCCATGTACCAGATTTGCACAACACAATCTGTTTGTTTCACAGAAAGCTGTTTTATATTCTGTATTCGTGTACCATGAGTATACAAAATGGTGGACAGTTCTTTAGCTATACTTTTTTTTTTGTGGGGATGTTGACAAGAAAATACAATAATACACTAAAGAAAATATAAAATATCTCTTATTTTTGAACTGTTATCCTAAATATTGAGCAAGCCTCAGTTGATTTAACTTATATAAACTTTTAGGTGAAAAAGCTGTTTCTTTATATTCCCTCCTATGTTATACCCACATAGACTGCCGTAAATTGCTGTTTTTCTATGTAAATATTCAGCAATCATTTCAGTGTTGTTCCATATGATAAATTTCAATTACTTCAACTTATGATATAGATGTTTTAAGCATCAGTTATTTGTGAAACGTTATTCCATCAGCACCTGCAATGACACAAGTCAGCCCAAGCTACTGCAATTAGTATAGAATGAGTTAAATTTGATCTATTATTAGGTAAACAGATGTGGGGGGCCCTTTATTAGAGAAAGTTCACTCAATAGGGACAATACGGTATGGATGCAAGTATTATTTCACACATCACATGTTTAACAAATGTTACCATGGGAATATACCAATAACAGAAGCATCTGATTGATCAAATTTAGATATTTTTGAATTAAGCTGAAAATTGCTGTGTAGGGATTTTACAGGATGACAAATACAATGATTTTAGTTTTCAGGACATAAGATGTCATTTTATTGCCATGGTTACCAAATCAATTGTCGAAATGAACTTAAATGAGGTTAGTGTATTATAGACCATTGATGAGCATATAGCACAAGCATTTATGGTTCTATTTTCAAAAGATGTCTTATGTTTGCAGAATATCAGTAACAGTTTTAACATGAAAAATATCATCAATATGTATTGTGTATCATGTTTCAGTATATTGCCAATTCGTATCGTATTGGTTCGGCTGTTCCAATACCCAGCCCTAATTTGTAACTGCAAATTAAAAACAGTTGGACAAAACATTGCTATAGGATTACAGTTTCTATAGTGTGGGCACATGGTGGTGACGTTAGGCCAGCGTTTAGTTGCAGATAAAACTCACGGGTTATGCAAACATGACTTGCTACTGGAGAGTGTCAACCATAGGGCATCAATTACTCTGATGCCTAATTGCAGGAACCCAACATGTGCCCTCCAAAAACACCACACTCACTTATTGTCATGGCTTTTTTCCATAACTCCATCAACTGCCTTGTTTTGATTGCTCTTAGCTGTCCTGATCAATTACCCGCTGCTGTCTTTAGGTAGAGAGCAGCCACCCATCATGGCGTAGAAAAATGTGGGTTATCTCACATGATATACAGCAATTCTGAAACAAAACTACAAGGATGTCAAATACAACAATAATACATGGCAATTCATATAAGATTACCATACAGTGGGTATGTTATGTTAGCAAAAGTATTAAGTGCGTTAATTATTACTAGCTGTGATCTTCATTTGACCTTGCTGTTAAAGGTCATGAAAGACATGAAGGTTGAGGGTGAACAAACCTTTCAGATAGCACAAATGCCCCAGATATTAAAACTCTTTGTTTAGAAGGATGTATTGGATTTTTCAACTTGATTCATCAGCGACATCTTAATCATATAGTATTGTCTTGTCAGCCAGATTTAATTTGTCATCAGAGAAACAGGAGTTTTACTGTTCAACTTAGGTTATTGGTGGTTTCAGGAGGGGTATTATTCTAAGAATTAATTCGAAAAAGTTTATCAATTAGTACTGTATATTTATCAAAGACATTCAACATTAACATGAAGTTCTAGGCCATATAATGTAGACAGTTCTTTGATTAAAATTATCGTGACATTATTATAGAGACATCGACATTGCATATTGATTTGGAAAATTATCCCTTGGAAAATAAAAGGCGACATTTTAAGACCATAAAAAGATATACATGTGTACTTATAAAACTTGAAAATTATGCCATATTTTAGTGACATCAAATCATATACCTATAAAATTTGAAAATTACGCCGTTTTAGTAACGTCATGATTTAACGTCATTTCATGTATTGCTGACAATTTTGTTCAATCAATAGCCAGTAGTAGATGTTTATCCAGAAATTAAATTCTGATTTACTTATCCTGCTGATAGACATTAGTGTATATATATTGACAATTGAGCAATTACACATGGTCAGTGTATCGATAGAGCATGGATACTATAGCAGGAAACCAGCTGGTATATATAATAGACAGCAATGTGTCAGTCCAGGGGTCATGCCTGTGTTGTATTCAGAATAGAAATTATGTTTGTATTGGTATTGTTTAAATCTCTGTGGTGATTTAAACAGATTTTATCATTTAATAAATCAGGAGGTGTGAATTCATGACCAATATTGTGAGAAGATATGATTTTACACACAGTGAGGATATAACATCATCTGGTGGTGTGAGTTCAGGAGCATGTTCTCATATTATCCTTTCATCGTGTGATTTTACACAAGGACAAAGGACATCACAAAATGGCTGTCATCTGATCCTTTGGAACTGTTACGGCTGTTATGGTACTATGTAATTATAACTCTCCATTGAGCAACACACAGAGACATTGAATGAATATTAATAGGTATACTGTGGGGGTGACATATGTTGTTGACATGGGAGACCTAGTGCAAATGACATTGAAGTTATATGGCAATATAACAACAGTGCGGATTGAAGATGATCAGCGGATAAAAGATGGGAATTTGGATTTTAGTTATACAAGAGGAACAGAAGTAAATCAGAAATGTTTGAGTTGGATTTCATGTGTGTGAGATGTGATATATGTGGTGGCCGTTTGATGATCAACACTTCAGGGATATATATGTGTCTGAAGACATAAGCATCAAATATTTCTGTGTTGACAGCAGGCAGTGTGACTGCCACCTACACAACGAGGGCTATGAATCCTGTGTATGACTCGGTGTTGTCAGCATGGGGATCACCACTCAACTTCAAACAGAAAGAGGTATCATTCAAAATATGTTAGTATTATTTCAGTGGATCAGTTGAGATTCGTATAGCTAAACACCAAAAGTCAGTCAAGTACCAATGTGCCGTAATATTAACAAAGTCCAAAAATAGGCAGTGTATTTAAAGTATTGATTTAGTTTTATCATATACTTCATTATCAAACCTTTACATGTAAATTATTGATAAATGAAGAGACAAATTCAATACAAACAAAAATGTTGAAATTTATCAGTTTTGTAGAGCATAAGCGACTACACAATCGACATTTTAAATTGTAACGTTTTTTGTGATGTTCATGGTTGTCGTCGTGTAGGACTGCCGGACATCGTTTTTTATCACCGCTTTGAACTTTTACTGCTTGATTTATTTAGGAGATTTGAAAGATGTTTTCATTGATCGATACAAGAAGGCGAGAATTAATACTGATTTTACGTAGTTATTCATCTATAGATTATTGTAGTGTCGCCGTTCAATTCATCATTTCGTAGTAAAATTTCGTTGTAAAGATAAGTTCTTCTCATATGAATCAACCAATCACAATGCAGATAGGTTATATTGCACGTGTGTAATGAATAAAAATTTATGAAATGGCTTTATTGAATGGGGACCGAAACACAGAAGTCACATGAGAAAATGTTAGAAGAGTATAGTGTTTGGGTATTAGTTCTTCCGCTGTAGATGCCGGAGTTTTATGACTCATTATCAGGTTGTAACCTGATCCTAAACTCTTAAAAATCATCATATTTAATGTTTGTAAATAATACATGTACTTCTTTTTCTTTCATACCTACGGGTGTAATACTGGCTGTTCTAGGGCAATACACTCATGTCCCCTGAGGCTGTATTGCATGGCTACCCATGCAATAAAGCCTCGTGATGTCATGGCGTCAACAAAATCTCTATTTTCTCTGTAAAATTTTAACATTTTTTTCATAAATTTGACTGGTTTCACTATAAGAGATGCAAACAACGGAATTTGTGTTGAAAATATCATGTAAATTTTCATGTATGGAAAATTGACTTCCAGTCGTGGATTTCTTCGAATTTATATTATTTCAAAATGGCAGGATATTATAGTTTTAATATTGCAATAAAACAACGAGGTATGAAAAAAAAAATACTCTTTCATAAGTGGATATGAAGGATAGGGATATTCTACCCTCGGGATCACAAAAGTTGCAAAACCCTCGACAAGCCTCGGGTTTTCTTACATTTTGTGACCCTCAGGTAGAATATCCCTATCCTTCATATCCACGTGATATGAAAGAGTCTTATATTATTGATCCCAAGAAAACTTTCACTACTGTATTCAAATAAAATTAACTTAAATACTCGTGTCATTTGATTGCTTGAAATCCTAACATAGGCTCTGTCAAGTTCTGATTATTGAGGTTTTGTTACTATGAGTTGATTATGGTATAAATGTAATATATATTTACTTATAATACATCCACTTACAAAATGGGAGTACATGTTGTCAAGTTATTAATTTTAAAGGTTTACTGTGCAAGCATGCATCCACAGAAGTTAGTTGTGCTCTGAGAAATTCCACGTTCATATTGTCTCCTAGGAATTAGTTGCAGGGTTGAATTGGAATAAGATGCAACATGCCATTAATTCTCAATGGTTTAATTCATGTGTTCTGGGTATTAAAATGTGTTCACATTACCACATCACTGCTGGTTATAAGGTAAGGGAAGGCGTTCAATCTCCGCAGTCACTTTTTCTTTTTAAGCCCATAGACAATGTGTATAATAATTGGGATGGGAGCATACCAATATGTATATGTTTCCAATGTTTGTTGGGTCTTAATGTCTTGTAGCGTCTGCTGATCTGATGCATTTTGATTTTATATTCAGAGCTATGTGCTCTTGCAGTTAGGTAAGTATTGATAAATGTGACATCCTATGTCCGTGAGCGTGACATACTTTTCAAAGAAAATGACATGATCAGATTCGCTAATAGAATAATGACATCGCAATGGATACTTAAGTCCTCAAGGACTGCATTACGCAAATATCGAGATGCAGGTGCATTAATGACAGACTAGTTTGAGCTATTGATTATATTATTGATCAACTGAAATGACTGCAACTGTCCACTGGAATTACTCAAGTCCTTAAAAAGGTATAGGGTAAAACTGCTTGGATGTCAATTAAACATCCCTTGCTGTTGCTAATAAATCTGTTTATGAGCACTTCAAAGAAAGTTCTTTTAAGTTTCTTTGTTAAATCACTGACAATACCATGGATTTAATTTTGTCACAGGTTTTACTTTAAACAGTCCAAGGATTGGCTTATGTGTCTAGTAAGAGGTTTATTCTTCTTAAAAGCGCATTTTTCATTGTTGGCGGATTTGAAAAAAAACAGCTTTGGTGCTGACTTGCGAAACCGGTAATTAAGTCTGAGTTGTATCTTTTGTAAAGCTGTGTTCCTCGTGGCAATTCCTATAAGAACAACTTTCAGCCGTTGGCTTTTACAGTCTAATTTACTAGCGATAATACGTAGCGTTTGATGTTGTGACTAGGTGACAGTTATCGAAGACAATTACCAGGATAAGTAAAGCTGATGAAATGTTGCCGTTTACTTTGGTCTAGAAAAGTATAATCCTCAAACAATTTGCTAGGATGACTTTAAAGTTACATTATGTCCTCTGAAGACTTTTTAGAATATACATGTACTATAACAAGTTAAGCATTCTCAGTAGAATACATGGTAAAAACAATAAAAAGACGATAAGTGCACTGTAGATGGTTTTATATTATTGCATTATGTGCCCCATTTTAGTAGTTTTCGACTCTTTAAATACTGTACACTTCCCATTAAGCACCCAGGGCGTTTGAAAAACTGGAACTACTCAGGGCATGCTTGATAGTAACAAATTTGGACTTGCCTTTCATAATATAAAATTATTCTACAAAGTAAACCATAAATCAATTTGCAGAAGAAATCTGTAAGAAAACCAACAAAGTTCTCATATTTTTAATCTGCATTTGATTTGAGGTAAATAAAATTGAAGTCTTAAAACGGGATGGGACATTTATTGGCTCGAATACGGAAATACTTTTTTTGTAATAAGTACTTTCTTTGTAAGTGAATTTTTTATATTTATGCTGCTGACAATTCATGGGTTTATAAAATATAAACTAAGTCAGTACAATAAGTGTCACAAGAGTACATGGACTAGCTCACTAATAATTTTGTTGTCTTATGTCACAAGAGTACATGAATAAGCTCACCAATAAATTTGTCGTCTGTATATGTCACAAGAGTACATGAATAAGCTCACTAATAAGTTTGTCGTCTGATGTCACAAGAGTACATGGACTAGCTCACTAATAATTTTGTTGTCTGATCTCACAAGTGTACATAGACTAGCTCACTAATAAGATTGTTGTCTGATGTCACTGGAGTATATGTACTATATCCTTAGTAATAAATTTCACAAATAAATTTAACACATTGAAATTATTTTATGATTTAGATAATTCCTAAATGTGTTGTTTTGTTGATATCAATCCTAAACATGTTGTTTTGTTGATATCATTCCTAAATGTGTTGTTTTGTTGAGATCATTCCTTAGTGTGTTGTTTTGTTGAGATCATTCCTAAACATGTTGTTTTGTTGAGATCATTCCTTAGTGTGTTGTTTTGTTGAGATCATTCCTAAATGTGTTGTTTTGTTGAGATCATTCCTTAGTGTGTTGTTTTGTTGAGATCATTCCTAAACATGTTGTTTTGTTAAGATCATTCCTAAATTAAGTGTGTTGTTTTTTTGAGATCATTCCTAAATGTGTTGTTTTGTTCAGATGATTCCTAAACATAATGTTTTGTTGAGATAATTCCTAAGTGTGTTGTTTTGTTGAGATCATTCCTAAATGTGTTGTTTTGTTGTTACAGGAATGTGACAGCCGGAGTCAAGACTGGACTGTTTCCTCCCTGACAGGCAGTAAAAAGGATAAGTTGTGTCTGGTGTGTGGTGACAAAGCACTTGGCTATAACTTTAACGCCGTGTCCTGTGAATCCTGCAAGGCGTTTTTCCGGAGAAATGCTCACAAGGTAACTCTCAATAATTCTGGCTAATTTGGGGGGTTTTTTTGGCCATTTTATTTCTTTGTCCTTGTTTTTCCGGAGAAATGCTCACAAGGTAACTTTCAATAATTCTGGCTAACTTCTGGTTTTTTTTGGCCATTTAATTTCTTTGGCCTTTTTGTCCATGCCAATACACAATTACAAATATTTTGAGGTCAAGTTCATTCATGATACTTTCTTCCCAATAACTGATCAGCATATTTTAGAAGAGATATTATAATATTTGGTTATCTGACCCAAAGGGTCAGGATGACTTATAACTATCGTGAAAATATCTTTATAAGAAGGCAGCCATCTTGGATTTTGATAGTTGAAAATTGATACGGCATCAACAAGATGGCCAACAGGCAGCCAGTGGATTTTGACATTTAAAATAAAAAGTTAAAAAACAGATAAAAGATCCCTTTCCATTGTAAGACATGGATCATTCTTTGGTAGGCACCAAGATACCTCTAGGATCTCTCGTACTTTACTGTTCTTTGGCAAAATTAATATGTTGGGTTTTTTTTTAAATTTAAAATATTAAAAAATGGAACGGAACTTAAATAGGTGTAAGATCACCTAAAAACAATTTTTTCTAATTCATTCTTAAATGCTTCTGTCTGCTTAGGGTTTGTTCTGATTAGAATTTGTCTGCTTAGGGTTTGTGGTGAATTTGTTTGTTTAGAATTGGTCTGTTTAGTGTTTGTGGTATATAGCTTTAAAAAACTGGGAAAAATATAATGACTATGCATTGGCCTTCCTGCCAATCTATCAGGTTACAAATTAACATGTATTAGGTCAAAGCTAGGTTATATAAAATGGTCCTTACGTGTGATTTCATAAAAATTACCCACCCATGGACTGTGGCATCAATGCAAATTTAACAGATTTTTCTGGTATTCCCCCATGTTTGTATAGGGTTTGTGGTGAATTTGTCTGTTTAGGGTTTGTGGTATTTGTTCGTTAAGGGTTTGTGGTGAATTTGTCTGTTTAGGGTTTTTGGTATTTGTTCGTTAAGGGTTTGTTGTGAATTTGTAGTCATAAATTTGTAAAAAGAAAGGTTGCTCACAGCTAAGTTACCATGCTATCTCTGTCTGATGTAGGATCTCCAATTTCCTCTGGTAATTAAGTCCTTCCTCTGGTAATTAAGTCCAACTGATCCCCAGATAAGAAAATCATATATTGGGACTGATTGTAAAACAGGTTGGCAGAGAGATTCACACAGAGATGTAGACAGAAAGTACTGATTCTTCCTGCAAAACTACATTTTCAATAACACAAAAACATGACATCAAACTGTTAGCTTGCATGTCGGCTCAAGTTTCTAATGGCCCAATTAAAGGAAGAACATACTGGTATATAGCAAGTGGAGAGCGCCGACGTGTCACTTAGTGATCTTGATGAAATATAACACCGATTCCATTCGATACCAATTAGGCATACCAGTACCATATTATCTGTATGTACATTACAAACAATTATTTTCTGTTATTCTAGAGGTTTATATACTTGCGTTTAATAACCCTCTCAGATCAATTTTGGCCTTTTCTGGGTTTTTTTTTTTTTTTTGCCGCATTAATTATTGTTTGGGCTTTAATTAACTGATTTTTGGCTTTCGATCATTAATTGATTTTTGGTATTTTCTGATTCTGGGCGAGACTAAGTAATTATATAAACTGCATTAATGTTGATTTCAAGACTACCAGATAGATAACTTACAATTGGTGCCTATTACTGCTAGTGGAAAAAAATTTAAAAAAAGAAAAGAAAAGAAAAAAAGCCTTTCCAAACGTTTATATTTACACCATTGTATGCATGTTATTGAGGCAATGTTAAATTCCTTACCTACTAAGCAAGGTAGAAAAAATTAAAATCACAACTGGATATTAAATGCATAAACTGTATTTGACCAAATAAGCGCCTGTTCCATTCCTATAAGCACCCTTCCCCCTTTCTAGGCTACAATTTCACTGACTGTCTTTATAAATGAAAATTGTAGAGTAATTCTTCAGATTGTGACATTGGTTTCTTTTGAGCAGTGAGATACATATTAATTATTGTTAATTATGTTTGTTTTGAGCAAAAATGATATATACATACAACTATTAGCATGAAATAATTTGAAAGCTAAAATAAAAATTGCCCAAGTGATTCACTGCAGCAGGGCTCCACTGATTTATGCAGATATTATACAGACCATTGTGTAGCCTGGCTGGAAAGCATGGTAGGCTTATAGTATACTCATTCTAGGCCGTTTAGTATACTTATTCTAGGCTGTATAGTATACTCATTCTAGGCCGTATAGTATACTCATTCTAGGCCGTATAGTATACTCATTCTAGACCGTATAGTATAATCATTCTAGGCCGTATAGTATACTCATTCTAGACCGTATAGTATACTCATTCTAGGCCATATAGTATACTCATTCTAGACCGTAAAGTATACTCATTCTAGGCCATATAGTATACTCATTCTAGGCCGTATAGTATACTCATTCTAGGCCGTGTAGTATACTCATTCTAGGCCATGTAGTATATTTATTCTAGGCCATGTAGTATATTCATTCTAGGCCGTATAGTATACTCATTCTAGGCTGTATAGTATACTCATTCTAGGCCATATAGTATACTCATTCTAGGCCGTATAGTATACTCATTCTAGGCCGTATAGTATACTCATTCTAGACCATATAGTATACTCATTCTAGGCCGTATAGTATATTCATTCTAGGCTGTATAGTATACTCATTCTAGGCCGTATAGTATACTCATTCTAGGCCGTATAGTATACTCATTCTAGGCCATATAGTATACTTATTCTAGGCTGTATAGTATACTCATTCTAGGCCATATAGTATACTTATTCTAGGCCATGTAGTATATTCATTCTAGGCTCTATAGTATATACTCATTCTTGGCTGTATTAGTATATTCATTCTAGGCCATTAAGTATACTCATTCTAGGCCATATAGTATACTCATTCTAGGCCGTATAGTATATATACTCATTCTAGGCCATTTAGTATACTCATTCTAGGCCATATAGTAAACTTATTCTAGGCAAAAATCTGATTGACAGTCATTGCTTCAAATCACCAGACAAATCCAATAATTCCTTTTGATGTATTAGTGTAGCTCTGATTTGTCATCAATCATTCATGACACATGCATGCTAAGTATTGCAGCTATATCACATATAGCGCTATTTCATGGAGTGCCATGTGCATAAATTCAATAATATTATCATAGAAGAATTGTAAACATGCTTTGTTTTAACTTTAAAATGTAACATAAAGAACTTGCTGTAGTTCAAACATGGAGATAAGATACAAATTGCATGTGAAAATTTGTAATTAAACTTGCATCCTTTAACGGCATGTTAGAGCATTACTAAAATACATGTGCTTGCTCGAATCATATATCATTAGATATAAACTGATAGTGAAATCTCCCTTTTAATCGAAAGCTATCAAAACAGCTGACAGGGTTTTTAGGTCATCTGACCCGAAGTTCTACCAGTGCGATTTGGCTGAAACTTGCATGAAATGATCCTGACATGGTCCCGACAAAGTGTTGTTATTTTTCAGGTTGATCCGAAATCCAAGATGGCTGCCACAGCTGCCATCTTGAAAACACATTTTGAACTTCTTCTCAAGTTCTATTGGTGCGATTAGGCTGAAACTTGCATGAAATGATCTTGACATGTCCAGACAAAGTGTTGTTATTTTTCGGGTCGATCCAAATTCCAAGATGGCCGCCACAGCCGCCATCTTGTTATTATGTGAAATCAATAACAATTCAGGTTTTTATTATTGACTATTTCTTATTTTCCTAAAACAAAATTAAAAAAAAAAAACAAGAACAATTTCAAGAGAGGCATTCAATTTAAAAGCATACTTCAGCCCACAAAATCATATTGAAGCTCCAAATGGAAAGGTTGGGGGAGGAGAGAAAAGATTCCTCTGTCATTTTGTATAGAACATTGAATAGGGCTTCACAATCCCTCTGTAAAGGTCTTTGTTACTGTAAATAAAATTCTGTTTCTTGACCATAAGTACATCATAACTGTTTCTATCTCCCAGTATTTTATAGTTGAGAAACAAATTATAAGTGAGCATTATATTATTGGCAAGCTTCCAGTTCCTTAGGGACGAATAAACTCAAACCCCATGCTCTCCATATATAGAATGTATATCATTCTGGAGCTAGCTTACTCTAAAAGTTGGAAAATCAAACATTTATCGAACTCTGTAAGCCAATGGGTATAGCTAATACCTGTTACCATGGAAACCAAATATTGTTGATTTTGGAGACTGTAGCATCACTGTATATGTATATTTGTCTTCCTAAAAAAGATATAACAAACAAACATCAGCTCACCAATGATCCATACACAAAGTTCTACGTATGTTTATGATGACATTTCGTTAACAAGCCATCAAAATTAAGTCAAGCACACTTACTATATCTCTTGGGAATAGTAGCTCTAGTTACTATAAATGTTTGTTGTCACCAGACAACATCAGATACATTATTGAGATGTTATAACAGTCTTCAAGTGAACAGCTGATATACAACAACAGCTATGGTGTATGATAACAAAGAGCAAGGTGATTGAGATCATTTCCATTGTAGTGTTACACAAGCTGTTGTTGTCACCTATATATTGCTAGGACAGTATATGTCCAACAGCCATGCAGAGTTCTAGATTTCTGACCTAAGCCTAATTTGTAAAACATTGATTTTTCCTAGCTATTTCTGGGGTCACAGACATTTAAGTGTGTCAGGCAGACTCAATGTACCATAAAAATGAATCCTTATGTAGCGGTCCGTAAATCTTATAAGTAATGGAAAAATGATGCGGAATGAAAAGCCATATCAAATAAATCTAGATAATGACTCTCTAGTGCTAGTAACACATATGGTTATACCAATATGTTAAGGTGTCAGGCATTTGAACTCACTGACATTTTTGGTGAAGATATAGAAAAATTTTCTACTGACAACTCCTCCTAAAATACTGGATAAATTTCAATGAAACTTGGTAGCAATGTTAGGAACCATGTGTACGTGTGCATGCATGTTTTTTTTTCTCCTCTAATTTTGTTTGCCATGAAAGCCAGGTAATTATACACAGGTTTTGTAAAATAGCCAGTAACTTAAGTATTATTTTGTTGATCAGTTTTGTTCATACTTGATCAAACAGCGTATTATTGATGTCTATACGATTTGACTATCGATTCTTCAATAACACTTTCAATGGAAATATAATGGAAGAATAATTTGGTTGTCATTGAATGAAATATAAGGTAATTGGGATATTTATGTAAGCCATTGGCTTACAGTTCTAGTTTACAGTTGGTGTAGAAATGTTTGGCTTCAATACCTTGCAATTTAAACAAGACAAGACTAACAATTATTTTTGAGAATTTCTAATGTTTGAATCTTTGATGTGGCAACCATGCAGACTTATTTTGTACTGCATATATGTGTGGAGTAAAGGTATGTAAATATTTGTGGATTTGAATCTAATACTCACATTTCTAGTTATGAATATCATACATTATGACAGGTAAGAGAAAGGTTATGTGTATAATTATCGGCCCGATATTTCCTCTTAACAAGTACAAGCTTCATACGTTTGATAGTGTCTAAACTGTCTCAACCTGGCAGTCCTGGCAGTGAAACAGAAGATGGCTGATGCATTGGTCCAACAGAGCCTTGATAATCAATGAAAACTGGCTTTATATTCAGCATTATAATTAATGTTTCCTTAATTGTGATTTGATGATGAAGCTTTAATTGCTTTTGTGTGCTAGGCATCTCATCCAGCTGCCTTTAAGGGTGAGATATGTTGTCCTGGCTCTTTAATTGTATGACACTAAAAAAAATTATTGAAGTTTTGATTAGAAAAAAAAAAGATCATTGACATATTGTCTTCTATCCACTGCCGAATCCATCTCCCCCAGCCTTCATAACAAACATATGTCTGTCCGTAAACAATATTTGTTAGTGCTATTTCTCAATATGTACTGGAAGCTTAAGGGTGTCAGCAGCGGTGGCTGATTGGTCAAGATGTCTCAACATATTACCACCAGCCCTTTTACCTCTGGCTCATGAGTTTGAATCCTATGTGGGGCAGTTGGCATGGTCAAGATGTCTCAACATATTACCACCAGCCCTTTTACCTCTGGCTCATGAGTTTGAATCCTATGTGAGGCAGTTGGCAAGTACTAACTACAGGTTGGAGGATTTTCTCAGGGTACTCCAGTTTTTCCTCTCACATAATCCTAGCATATCCTTAATTTACCCTGACTGCATGTTATTAGAATGTTACAACCTATCTTATAATTCTTATGTAGGCTCCTCTTGGGGTCTATTTGTGTATACATATATATGTATTATAATATGAAGGGGACTGACAGGTTACAGATGTTTTGCTATTATTTTAATTTCATTTCATGTATTTTCTGTACAATTGGTATTTTGTGATCTGGAAATTTGACAATCAAAGCCGGTGGGTTTTTGGGGTTGATAATGGGCCCCATTAATTCCCAATGGAAAAAATTTATGCCAAATTCACAGAAAATAGTGTTTACTCATGGAAATTTCCCTCCCAACTTGCCAATTTCGTTCCGAAACAGGTAAAAAGGCCCCTTCTCAATTAAATTAATTAAAAAAAGCTGTGAAAGCTTAAAATAGATTTAATTGGGATAATGTCTGGCGTAAAGTTCTAGTTATTACTTATAACAGATATATGATGTTCAATGGTGGGCGTCATTAAATCCCTGTGGGGAATCTCTTGTTGATCTAATGTATTAATTTTATTTTTCAGACTATACGAGGGCGTTGTGAGGGGAAGTGTAACGTGGACGTGGAGTCGCGCTCATTTTGTAAGAGATGCCGACTCCAGAAGTGCTTCACAGTGGGCATGCGGAAAGACATGATTCTCAGTAAGGGCTTATTTCTAATGTCACCGCAATTGGGTTAAAGTGAAGAGTCGAGCAAAGGAAGGCTAAAGTCTGTAAAAATGGTGAATAATATATCCATTTTAAATAAAAAATTCCTGTCAAAATCATGCTGTATGAATTCTAGAGCGACCTCCCGGCTGGCTTCCTGTACGAAACAATCCGGGCGTATTCAGGGTGGAATTCTAAGGTGAATTCCTGCTTTTATAAAAACAGGAATCCTGCTTAGGTATATACCAGGAACATTAAGTAGAATAGACGGAATTCGTCAATATTACAGGAATAGCTATGTCCATAATAACATGATGACACAGCCTTATTTTCAAAGAGTTATTTATAGAACTTTGATAAATTTACATGGAGCTTTTCCATAACTTCAGTGGTCAAAACTGGACATTGTAAGCAGAAATTGACTGTCATTTTGATATGTGAGGACTATTGGAAGGCCAATGAAAGCATTTATACTAGTCTTCTTTGCCTGCCTATTCACTTTAATGTTTAAAAAGGCAAGATTACACATTTAATCATAACTCCAACAGCTTGTTTAATTTTCTGATTCTTTTAATTATATACATGTTTATACCTACTATGTACATGTAAAACTTTATAAAGAAAGAAAAAATTGATACCAGACAATTTTATGCAAATAAATGAATAATTCAAATAACCATGATTGTATGCAAATGACTAGAATCCTCATTATTTTCAATAACAAAAGGAAATAATTAGAAAATTAATCATTTACATATGACTTTTGCAAATAGTCAAAATGAATTCACGTAATGCATCACTATCACTGATCCCTATTTCTTGTACAATTATATTGATAAACAGTTACCCCGAGGTCAACAGGTCACCAGGAGAGGTCACAGATAAGGTCACACAATGTGTACAGCATATACTCTGGCATGGCTATCGGGGTGTCAATCAAATCTAAACCATTTGTAATTCTAATCAGATGGTCCAAATTAATGAAATTTACTGTCATAATGTAGCTCATTAATCATCTTAGACTGGTTGGAAGTTGATCGGGAACACTTCAAATTCATCAAGGTCATTTTGATAGTTGAAGATCATGAGGTATATCCCTTTATATAAACAGTTTGCCTTAGCATGATTACTTAAGCAAAAGTTATAAACACATATGAAACTAAAATAAGTTATTTGAATTCATAATTTTTTTTCTTCATCTTCATGATCATCTTCATTTAGATTATTATATAATTATGTCATCAATGAATGAAGTTGTGTAATTTTCAGGAACCCTTTTTTAAATGATATAAGAAAACAAATGATTAATGAAGATTTTCCTTTTTTCTGCAGATGAACAGCAGAAAAATGTGCGGAAGCAGAAGATCATTATCAACAAACTGAAGAAGCATGGAATCTGTACTGTGGAGGATTCATGCCCAAGCACCTCTGAGTCTTTCTCTGAAGAATTTGAGACAAAGATCTACACGCAAAGTATTGATGAGTTAAGATCAGCCTTTCCAAATTTATCAGAAAAAGATTTAGGGATACTAACCAAATTAAAACAGGAAAATGTGGAGGAAAAGAGAGAGTGTTCCACCTCAAAGGATGAGAGTTATCCCCCTTGGGTAGATTCGGAGGATTGTACAGAGAGAATACTAAGTGAAATGTCGGAGATGAATCGTAGTTTGGTAAGGGAGTTGTTACGAGCCAACGACCAGGGTTCCTTTCTAGCGAACACTTCCACACAGGTGAGGAGTATACCTACCAATGCTGCAGAATTTATCAATATAGCTGATGGATTCATACGTAGATTGATCAAACTAGCCAAAAATATTGAGTTTTTTAAGATGGTCACAAAGGAGGACCAAATAACATTGCTCAAAGGATCTGTGACTGAAATTATGATGTTGAGATCAGCTGTAAACTACGATATTAAGACTGAATCATGGAGCTTAAGTACAAAAAGTTGTTTGAAAAAAGATGCAGCTAAATCTACAGATAAAGAACCTCTTGGGATAAATCTACCTCATAGCTCACACTTGAATAACATACAACAGACAGGCAGTCGTGACCTCACGGACCTCTCAAATGTGTTCCCTCCTAAAGACAGGTCTGGCTTTGGGGACATGTCTGGGATAAAAACCGAAGTGACTTCTACATCTACCTCATGCCCCAGGGATGGGGCTTCATTCAGCATCGAAAACAGGGGAACCCAACTGCCGGGCAGTTCTGGTCCAAGCAGTACACAAATTCACGAAGGTGATCCAGGAGCCCAATATTCAGCAGGTGATCTCCATCAGTTGCGAGCTCAGTCTGAAC
Organism: Argopecten irradians irradians; assembly: GCA_004382745.1. Lineage (NCBI taxonomy): Eukaryota > Metazoa > Mollusca > Bivalvia > Pectinida > Pectinidae > Argopecten > Argopecten irradians. Next base: position 906,925 of record SAYR01059903.1, read on the forward strand.
AGAAAATGAAGGGGGACCATTCAGGAGGTGCATCTGTGTCAAACCTCCGTGCTGACCTGCTCAAGAAAGGCAACAGCGAAACTCGTGCGATGTTTATGTCGTATTCTAAGTTTATCAAATCTCTGATGAAAACTATTAACGGGGATGTCACATTGCTCAAATTGCTAATCATGTTATCGTTGTTTTCTTCGGATCGTCCAGGCCTTGAGGAAAGGCAAAAGATCGAGGAAATCCAGGAATGCTATGCGCAGATCATGCAGCAGTATATAATGACCCGATTCCCTCATGAAAAAACACTCTTTGCCAAGGTTATCATGAAGCTGACTGATCTTCGTGATATCAATGAACTCCATTCCAAAATGTTACTTCAAATGAAGGTGGAAAGCATCGAGCCATTACTCGTAGAAATATTTGATCTTCCTATCTTATAATTACTCGGACAGGAAGGATTTTGTTAGAACCGGGTTTTCTCCTTGTCTTTCTTTCTTTTTCCTGAATGTTTATTTTACTCTGTTAGACCCAACTCTTTCAGTTCAGTATATTACTAGAGATCTGTTCCAGGCTAAAGGAAGTTTGCTGATAATGTTACAAAAATACTCATTTAGGTACTGTCATGTTAAATATCAACTTTGAGTTTGTTAAAATATGGTAGTACATGTAGTTATACATATTAATTACATAAAACACTTAAAATTGGATGTTAGCTTTGGAAAAAAGACAAGTTTGTTTGTCCAAACAAATTATTTTGTTAGAAACCCCATTTAATTTTTCAGATTATATTGATAAAAGATAGTTATATATTACAAAAGTGCAATTTTGAAATCGTTGACTTAATTAAACAACAATATACATAATGTACAGTTGTGATTGATATATGTACATGAATGTGAATGACTGCAATGACTGTTTTGTGAATCTGGACACTATTTTTGAAGTGTGAATGTTGCAAGAGGAATTCACTATTATTCTTGTGATAAGGACTAATTTATGATACATCTACCCTATTCATATACTGTTGTTTGAGTGACATATACCTTGGATTTTTCTTTAAAAAAGATTGAAAAGAACCACTTCTGACAGCAATATCTATTGTAATCCATTATTGACGAATTAAATTAAAAGTGATAAAAAGTAAGACTTCGGCAACAGCTCCTAACCAAACTGAACTCTAGCCTCTAGCTATACTAGCTTCAAGGAGCAACTCTTCACTTCAAGTTCCTCCAGATGCAATACTTTGATTTGATAAATTTCGAATTGTGCAAGCTAATTAAAGGCCCATTACCTTTCTGGAGCAAAATATAAAGGCTTCTTCAAAAACATTAATAATATCAGAAAATGCATACCGATGACCTAAAATAAGATTACGACACCAAACATATGCAAGATTTCCTGCGTAATATATGAAAACAGTGGAGAGTCAATTCGCTGTTTTGCCGTCTGGCGCAGTGATAGTCAACTACCGCGCGGTATTTAGGACGACGGCGGGAAACATAAGACGACCTGCGTCATGAAAATAAACATTTTATTTATTTTAATAAAATCGTTCACACGATAATGATAAATGTGGTGTTAACGGTAAGTTAATAATTTATTAGACCCTACTAAATTATCGATCTTGTTTTAAATTCCCATTTTAAAAATTAAAAGCCGTTTCGGAAAGGTAGTGGGCCTTTAAGTTTCTGTTATGGAAAAAAACAATCTATATGATTGTAATGGTTTAATATCTTTTAAGGTGTGTAAGTGTTATTTAGGGAGGTAAATATTGCTAAAATCTTTCTAAATTGAATTTGTTGCTTTGATATAAGTCAACCAAGTCATATAAATTAGGCCTCTTTCCTGACTACAGTGAACCTACAACTTCAAATTAATTTTGCTCCACTGTGTGTTCATTTAAGGTAAATTCTTCGTGTATTACTAGATGAATATGAAAAGTGCTAATTTATTGTATTTGTTATAAATGGCATCTCTTAAAGCTTACAAGTGGTTATAAGCTTTTAATAGGAGTTGAACAACAGTAGAATATATTTATTATATGTAATAGAGCACAGGAATTTTATTTACATAAATATATAATCATATTGCCTTTATTGGGGATCAAACTCATGACTTCTTGATTACTAGTGTCAAGTTCAACCGACTGAGCCGAAGAGTAGCTAGCTCTCTCTATATGCGCTAGCTGAGAGGTATTATGCGGCAAGTATTGACCATGGTTATATATAGATAACCAGAGGACTACACTTGACGAATAAGGTAAAAATTATCTTATTAAGAGTCTTTGAAATGTTGATATTTGTTACAAATTTTTAAACAAACGCCCTGAACGCTAATGACGGCAAATACGGCATTAGAAAGGAATACTATAAGTAACATAGACCAGTAAACCAGAAGTTACATGATTGATAGTACACATAGTAGCCTTTTTGTTATATATATGATGGTTACCCGGTGATTTTGCACTGTTTATCAAATTGTGACGACACTTTTTGATCCTTTAAAAACCTAAAAAATGTGGTTTATTATAATGGATTTGAGCTCAGACTTAATTTCTTCTGTTAAAAGGGGAAATAATAAGACTTACATATTTTAAGGGTTTTCTCAGAGAAATGTATTTTTATTTATCTAAAATGAATATTAGTGGTAATTTTTTTTCATGAAATAGTTGAGAAATAATGTTAAATTTATAATGTATCTTCATAGGTAAAAATTATACAGGGGTCATTAGTGGTTTATGGTTCTTTTGGTTATTAATAGGAATAGCCTTAAAGATGCTCCACCATCAATAGATCATTAATATTATCATTTGAGCTATAATTGGTGTTTAATTGGCCTGGGCACTATTCCATCCCTCGACAATAATATGAGGCAGTCGTGCCCCCTAGCTCAACCGGGCAGTAATGGGTTTACATCACCCTCAAATGAGACTCCTTTTTCATGTCATCTTAACAGAAGTACGTCAAGGGACACCTCACAACGCTATATTCATTTCCACACCACATTGTTACATTAAAAGTACAACATATGAATTGTTGCAGAAATCTGTGTTTCTATAAAACAGGATTCGCATCAGCTTTGTGAAGATTAAAAGTAGATCAATATAGACCATGAGTGAGCTGTCTTCTGTAGAACAGCAACATTTGCATCCATCCCCGCACACAACAGCCTGTCCGCCATCTTGACGTCGTGGTCGAAGCGAAACGTTATAATGACGTCATCCAATGGTGACGACACTTTACATTCACGTTCAATTTGGTGCCATTTCAATAGTGCCCGCTTGCCCAGACACTATTGTAGATAGTACCTTTGTGTGAAGCCAATCAGAATCCAGTATTCTGTCATGTGATAAACCAATTATATATATACATTTTAATTAACACAAAAAACAATACTGGTATGAAATAAAAAAAAAAAGTACTTCATTCCGCATAGAAGATAGTGCCACAGAATTTTTTCGGGATGCAATTAATTATTTTTTTATATTTTTTCCTTGAAGTAAAATTAGAAGCTCACAATTTTCAATGGTTGTAATGGTGTAAAGTAAATACCTTTTGTAAATGTAGAAAAATACTAAATCGTCTGCTTCTGTTTATGATAGAGAAAAAATACCAATTATCAGCGGTGGAGCATCTTAAAGTTTAAATGCAATGTAAGGTTAAGGACAGTGATATAGAAATGGATAATAAGTTTAGAGTTATTTCTTTTATATTTAATATATGTAGGGTTGTTTAGTTAGATGATCATTTTGAATTATTAGTGGTGGCAAATTATGGAGATCATTTATTTAATAGAATACATGTGACTAGTAGTTATAAATGAATGTATTTGTGGTTTAAGTGTGTGATGACAATTGTGGTTATAGAAATGAGTGCCCTATTAACACATTTTAAGAGACAAGTGATCATGAATTAACATATGTTGTTAGCGTGTGCTAAGGCCACATGTCATGTGACGAGTGTCGCAGTGACATCTGGATTTGATGAAAGATGTGCCTTGATATCAGGGTGTGTTATAATGGTACACAAGTGTAATGTTAGATCGAGATTTGCAGCGTAGATTGTTGCTACGACAGATCTTGTTGGCTTTTTTATCTTCTTCTCTCAAACAGCTTTACTGCTTTCATTTCATTTTAATGCAGGCATTTGCCTTGAAGCGACCTTGACGCAGAGAAAAGCTCATATTTTATCATGAAAGTTTCTTAAAATTGTAAATTTATAAAAAGAAATTTATAAATGAGTAAATTAATTTCTGTTAAACTATATAGATATGTTTGTTGGTTTTTTTTTATATATATATTACTTATTTTAATATTGAAAAACAAAATAACAAAATTTAAGCTCTAAAGTCAAGATTCCATCTAAGTTTGTTAAAATAAAAGTTTTGATATGGACAAAAAGTGCTTGAATGCTACGTCACATTCATTCAAATCCATGCATATACATGTATGACCCTTTAATTTAAACTATGAAAAAAGACACATTTGTCATAATTGTTTCTTCTATTACCTTGACAAAAATAGTGCTTTATTGTTGTAAACCAAAAAGTGACATCGACAATTCGAAGTATCATACTAGTATCATTAGTGTCTCAGAATTTTTGGTTTTAATCCAGCTATAGTGCTATGATTGTAATTATAAGACAGTACGACTTTTATTCAATGGTGATTGTGTTATTGGATGTTGATCTGTTAATATCTGTTGTTTTTTGGTATCTTTGATTTAATTGTTACATGATCATATTTTATTATAAAACTATAAAAGGTGTTATAGACACTTTAATTAATCTATCAATCTGACACTGATTTTAAAAAATACTGTAGTTTGAAATATTTATAGTTCAAATAGCTAGGGCTACTGTAGTTTGAAATATTTAGTTCAAATAGCTAGGGCTCGGAGTTTTTATCCTCTTATTTAGTAAAACCCCCGACAATTTGAAATGGACTGTTCGGATCATTAAAGTTGAAGAGTCTAAATGCAATTGGTGTAAATGAAAATTATTTATATGTATTATTGTGTTCATTATTTACCCTAATGATATTATTGGCCCTTGTTAGATGTCCTTGCCAGATAATGAACAACTGACTGGAATCATTAACCTGCTCTTTTCTGAAAATAATTTCATTTCAAGTACCGTATTACATTTTTAATTTGTTACTAAGTAACGTGATATATGAAGTTAAGATTCCTTTATGTGTGATTCCAAGTTTCGCCGTCAACGAAACATGTGCATTAACTAATTGAGCTATCTCACCATAGAGTTGATGAGTTTGTGATAGCAAGAGAACTGACCATGAGGTGCACTTCTCTGCTGTCAAAAGATGACAAAATACGCACTTACTTAGACAATGCCAGTGACTTAATTGAATTACTTACCATTTCACAAATATTTTTCAAATATAAATACATACTGTAAAACAATTATTTTCAGAAATAATTTTCTGATTTTTATTTTCTACATGAAAATGCCTTTACACCACAACCATGAAAAATATTTAAAAAGCTATGAATTAATACATCCTTAATTATGATTAATTGGCTAATGATATAGGTTGCAAGTTTTAAGTTATAGTTTTCAACATTACAGACCTATACCGTATTCGACTCAATAAGCGCCCAGGGCGCTTAAAAAATTGTAAAAATGAAAAGGTGCTAAAAAGTAGAAACTATTGCAAATCTATACCGTTTTATGTAATTTTGGTCCTTATTTATGCATGGGCAATTGAAATTGAGGCCTCAAAAAGGGGGAGGGGCGCTTATAGGGACATGGGCGCTTATTGGGTCGAATACGGTATGAAAATATGATTATTGGACCATCTAGATATCCTGTAGTTTGCATTTTGAGGAGGTTTTATCTTAATCACCTTAGCTGTTGGGACTTGTTAGAGCTTTTGCCATAGTGGTGATCACAGTCTATCGATATTAAAAGATTAATGACGTCCGACATTTGCATTTAGTCAAAGAAACATGAAGGATAAGATTTGCTGGGAAAAGAAATTAATTTCTCATAATTAAGTCATTCTGATCTTCTTTGTTTTGTTTTATTAAACTGACATCTTGTATATCCTTGGGTGAGCTAGGTTAAGTGATTGTTGCTATGTCAATTGTTACCATTTATTTGTATAGTCAATTTTTGTGTCGCCCGCAACACTTAGGTATCACTATGTTGGTGTCGGCGTCAAGGAAAGTGTCCATGCAATAACTTTAATATTTATTGTCTGATTTCATCTGCTTTATATCAATGTGGTCTCCAATGAAATGGATAATGGTCAAAATCTGTCAACATTTGCAAGAGCTATGGAACTTTAAAATTGTCAAAACAGATATATCCATAGTTTCCGCTCAATAACTTAAATTTTTATTGTCTGATTTCAACCAAATTTTATATATTTTTTCATATCAATGAGATCTTGTATGAGTTCAGTAATGGTCAAACTAGAATACACTCAAAAAACTGTTGTAGGACAATGAAAATTGATATCTGAGTGTAGCACTTCATGCTGAAGTAAAGTTGCAAAATTAGGTCACTGTGACCTACTTTTTCTTATTTTGATATGAAAATTGGTATCCGAGTTACATTAGAAACATGACCTAGTATTTAATTAATTAGATCACTTTGGCATATTTTTTTTTATCATACAGTGTTAGGCTCAGAGCACTGATAGGCTGACCAGGGGTGCATTTCGGCCATAGATCTTATTTAACTAAAATTGAACTAATTAATATACATATGTAGTACATACAGGTACACCAGATAATTTTGTGTGATATTTGTGTTTGTTTTACTTACAATAGCATTATGCGCCATAATGATTTGTTCTAAATTATCTGAAATGGATATCAGTATGTAATAATGAGTTTTGAAATTGATACTAAGTATATAATTTAAAATGTACGTTCGTTTAAAGGATATAGAAGCTGTACATATAGGATGAGAGAATTAGAGAATATTATGTTAGCATTAATTTGATTGAAGAGATGATAAATATCTGCTTTAGGTGTCTGTGTTTTCGTTACTGTAATTGGTCATGATTTGAAAACATGTAGATGCATGCCAGCTAAGTACCAATATGGCAGATCTCTTTCTGTCTTAATACATTTATACTGTGTGCCAATTTAAAAATGAAAATTAATTCTTATTTTGAAACCAAAAAAATTGCTTATTTTTTAAAGGGTGTTTTTTCAACTTTTTTTTTTTTTTTTTTTTCACATTTTGCTCAAAATTTAAGGTTAAGCAACAAAATTTAAATATATTTTCGAAATTGAATGCTGAATGCACATTTATGCAGATATTATAAATAGCTTGGTATCCAGTATCCAGCGAATTCGTCCAAACACATAATCCTACAGTAATATGACCACTTTAACATAGGTTTGTTATTTAGATATAGGGGAACAAATTTTCATGAGATATCTTTTACTGTTGCTTGGTAAGAAACCTTGTAGCTCTCAAAATGTTTAGTAAAGTTGAAAGACAGGGTGAACTACATTGTCGGAGACCCACGGTGATCGCACTACACTACGCTACACTTATCACTCGTGGGCAAACTCCTCGTAAAATCCTTGTAAATTATGCTAATTCAGATGCTAGAATTGCTCAATTAGAATACTCTATATATAGTTTGGAACTCTTCAGCATGAAGGCTGGTTTATTGGTTTGCCCAAAGTAATACCTTATACCTAATAACATTAAGACTATTTGTATAAAACAGTCATATTGCAATACCTATTTTTGCCCTAGAAAAGCATAAAATTATTACAGAAATACCTAATAAAGTTCTATACTGCTATGAACGAAGCTAACAACGATTTTGTTCATAGTTTACCTGGCCCATACAAACACGTGTATACACCACTCGTGGGCTCACAGTATCGTGTACCCAAATATCTTTGTTGTGCTGCCGTATACTGTACATAAAGCTTACTCTGATTGGATGAAATCCCATCGCAAAAAAGTACTGGAACAAATGAAATTCTTCATGCATATAAATTACCTATGACGATTTCACGAGGAGTTTGCCCACAGGTGATAAGTGAAGCATAGTGTAGTACGATCACCCGTGGGTCTCCGACAATGGGTGAACTAGTGATCATTTCAATAAAATTCACGAAACTCTCCTGAAAATCTTATAAACTAACCACTCATTTCAGATTATCAATACATGTATAAAGGGATATGTATGCTGGTAATGTAGAAATTATGACGTGTAAATATTTGTTTCTTTTGTTCTCATTTTGGACTATTACTTTTTAATTGATGTTTAATATGTTTGTGTGTTATTGTTGAAAGTAATCATCGTTAAATCATCTTTATTAATGGACGTTTATCTTTACATATCTATTTTTAGTTTCTTGCTCATGGATTCATTGTATTGTTTACACTGACATCAACAAAGTATACCTATTCAGTCTTGTTGTACTGAAGATTGAACTGCACACTATAGGGTCAGTACCGATTATCACATCGTTAGCTTCTTGTGTAAATAACGTCTTCTCTACTACAGTATAGATGATAACAATAGGACACTACGCTCACAAACAGACGTCGTAACAGTAAATATGTTACAGAGGATATTTTTATATACAATACATGATATTTTAGTAAATGGAAGAAATTTGTAGAGATAAACATATTTATAGAGGTGTGATCGGAAAATCCTCACACATGCGGTCTCATATGAGAGTTTATGTAACAGTAAATAAATAAATACCGCAAAAAATATTGTAGTCGTGACGTAGAATTCTATGTCCAAGGTAACATAAAAAATTATGTACCTTCATGTGGTCGATTTTAATTACAGAAGTACCCACGTCAGTTTATCTAAAGGGAAACTATACAGTGACCCTCGATAATCTGGACACCAATAGTCTGAAAAGCTCACAATCTGAACAGCAATTTCAGGGTAGGATTTTTATCATTGACTAATTAAGTAAATGAAATCGGGCAGTCCGCAAAATTTGAAGTAGATCAGGACGATTTGGGATGGGAACATGTGTGCAGTTTATCGATCTAGGATCCGCTGTACATATAGTAAATGGTTGTGCTTTAAATTACTTACTTACATACTTTTTTATCATTTTTGTATAACATGTATTCATTTGTTTTTTGCATTTGTATATATAACAATATTTTAATATCCTGACAAATAATGGCATTATGAAGAATCTCTTTTCCGTTATTATCCTGACACACGATCGAGTGGTCGTAGAACCTTTAATGTCAAGAAAGAGGCAGAATGGCGTGTCAACTGATACAATGTACATAATGCAGTTTTTCAAATTTTGCTGGTTTTTTGGCATACACATAATTTTCATACTAAAATTTGTTATTATCAAATAAATTGTAAACTCTCGATCATATAATTACCTGCAACTAATTACTTGCTGACAGCAAATTTAAAAAAAAAGCAAAAGAAAGAAAAGAAAAGAAAGAAGCTGTTTGTACCTAATGAAAATGCAATTAGATTTTGTAGTACTATTTGACACGCCATATTGGAGTACACTGCATGGCTACACTGTTTAATGGAAAGCATTCCCAACTCATAAATTGCTCAAGTTTTTCGTTATATTTGTAATCATAGCCGCATACGTTCGTGGATATTGATATCATTGAATGTATGGTGCTTTCCCTCAGACTGGACCACATGTTGTTTTGACCTGAAATTGATTTATATAATATATTTAGGTCTTCGTTGGACTAATGGACTCTGAAGAGCTGCTTGATTTTTACAACACTAGGTATACATTGTATATGAAGATTTTTATGTATATTTGTGTAAATACAAAAGAGTAGCTTGGTCTTTTGTGGACCTAGGTGTTTGTTCAAGCCGAATGTTTCTAGAACTATTTAAGTGCGAAGTTGTTGTTTCACATGTGTTTTATTATTGGTGCCCTTTTCATTGTAATATTTGAATTAATCTATGTCATCTACCGCGGCATCTGAATATTCATGAGTCCCCTTAAAATGCTGCTGTTCTTTGACTTGAATCGTGATATCGTACCCGGTCAGTGCGTGCATATATATATATAGATCATCGTTATTTGTGACATTCGTCCGTGTAGTTAAATAAAACTGTTGGCGATGTTAAATAAAAATCTATATGACGTTAACGATGTTTCTTTTGTTTTAAAGTCAACCTTGCAAACGCAAGCTCAACAAACATTATATTGAAGGTGTTTGCTTCATTAATCATTTGTTTGATATTGACAAACATTTAGATGGATACCAAGATTCTTTTTTAGGCCAGTACATGTTATATGTTGGATAAAGAATATCGGGGATATAAACACATACCGCCAGTAAACATGGGGGTCTTATTTGTGGACAAAACACCAATTTCTGGAAATTTGTATGAGTAGGTGGGGGTCTTTTTTGTGGACTATCCACCTAAATCTGGAAATTTGTGTAATTATGTAGGGGTCTTTTTGATGCTGTGAAACAGCATTCTTTGGTACGCTCGGGAAACCTGAGCACATCCAAACAATGAAACCACTCCACGATGAAAATTAAAAGTTGTTTTGTTCATTTCTCGTATTACGTACTTGATGGTATGAAAAAATAAAATCCAAATATTCAAAATCACAGACATTGCACATACATATACACCATGGATGGAGTATTTTAAGTGTTCAGTTGGGACTCTATGACATTTGTATCACTCCGAGATCAGTGGTCTCCCGAAAATCAAGAACGACGCCTGCTTCGCTGTTTTCCTCCGCGACAGACTTTCGGTGGATTTTGGATTGTGTAACATGTTTATTTAATTTTACGTAATTCATGCTACTGATCAATTGTTGTAATCAAATGGAGGTAACTGCAAAAGAAAGTTCTTATAATGCTTATCAAGGTTTTTTGTGTTGGTTGCAATGACGAAGTATATCTGATGATATTATTGCGCATTTAAAAGTTGTTAGTATTCTCTGGAATGATATTATTTGCAGTCAAGTTCGGTAAATAAAAGTGATCAGAATGGATGGTTTGCGTTTTGTGACTAATAACTAACCATTGGACTGACACTATAGTACAGATATAAGATATGTGGTCAAGAGGAAGTAATTCTAACCGCGTGGAGAAATAAATATATGATACGAACAGTAAAATGGGACAATGAAAATATTAACCAGCACAATGGAGCGCAATTAACTCTTCTACAAAGCAATTGCAACATGTAGCCATGATGTTCGGCAGTACACTTCATGTACAATATGAGCGGTGACTGGAAGACGTGCCACGTGTGACATCAAATCTGTGGGGAAATGTGTATATATATATATAGGATGCAAGTTTCTTCCCGGTGTATGCAAAGGAGCAAAATCTAAGATTTAGTCGCCTTTTACGGGGCAGAAAATGCAAAGTATCAATAAAGAGTGGGAAAGAACGGGAAAATATTGGAAGTTGGAATAAGTTATTGGAAAGTGAGTGATCAATTGATGTCAATTTGTAATACATTGTATATACATATATTTAACGTTTGTTAATGCCCTTTGGGATAGTGGGTCTGTAGATAGGTGATCCAATATCTCTCTCTCGATCGACGCTTGGTTTGTGTCCAGTAGGAACAGTGCTCAATTGCAATCAGCTGAATGTCTTTCCAACTATGGCTGGGTAAGTTGAAATGTCTGACAACCGGATAGCCAGGTTTGTTCTGTTTGATAGACCAGCAATGATTGTGGATTCTGACGTTGAGTGGACCGCCAGTTTCTCGGTTTCTTCCTGCTCCTGTTTTTGATTGAGAAAAAATACCATTCGCTGGCGTTGGAACATCTTCAATTTACAAAATGTCGATTCATGCTGATTTCAAGTAAAACAGAAGTACAATGAAACAAAAATTGGCGAAAATACCTTGCAAAACTAAAACATACCTTTTTACTTTTAGAATTTCGCAGATATTTTTTAGGTCATTCTGACTCTCAAAAGGGTCAGGTGAACCTTATTGTCATCACTGCAATCCGTCGTCGTCCTGGCGCCGTCCGCCGGTCCGAAACTTTTCATTCAAACGACTTCTTCTCAATAACGGAAGGCCCAGGGTACACTCATTATTGGCCTGTAGGTTGCTTGAATGAAGGCTACCAAGTGTTGTTCAAATGAATGACCTTGACGCTTTCATTCAAGGTAACCAGGGGTTCAAATAGGCTAAAATCTTCAATACGACTTCTTCTCAAAAACCAGAAGGCCCAGGGTACTGATATTGGGCCTGTATGATGCTGGGATGAAGGGCTACCAAGTTTGTTCAAATGAATGACCTTGACTCTTCATTCAAGGTCACAAGGGTCAAATAGGCTAAAATCCTTTAAACAACTTCTTCTTCAAGAACCAGAAGGCCCAGGATACTGATATTGGGCCTGTGACATGCTGGGATGAAGGTACCAAGTTTTGTTCAAATGAAATGACCTTGACCTTCATTCAAGGTCAAAGGGGTCAAAAAGGCTAAAATCTCTAAACGACTTCTTCTCAAGAACCAGAAGGCCTAGGGTACTGATATTGGGTCCTGTAGGATGCTGCGGATGAAGGGGCTACCAAGTTTGTTCAAATGAATGACCTTGATTTTCATTCAAGGTCATAGGGGTCAAATAGGCTAAAATCTTTAAACGACTATGTTGTATTGTACTAATAGTCAGATGACCGTTAAGGCCCATGGGCCTCTTGTTTCTTATAAGAGTGATGGAAAAAATTAATACAAATTAACGGAATTAAAATACAAAGATGAACATTTTGATGCAAATAACTGACTTATTCGAATAACAGTTATGCAAATAGCGGGAGTCCACTATACATGCAATTGTTTTGTAAGATTGGACTGTCTTGATGGGTGCGAATTCGGAATTTCTGCAGTAGTTTTTCACAGTACTTATATCATATAAAAAATAGCAATAGATAAGTCTGTCTTTGAGCTTTGCAAACAAACAAAAATGATTTAGTAGAAGAATGAGTTGCCTTTTTGTCATTAGCCTAGTGTGACTTAGTCGCACTGGGGGAGATGTCAAACCCTTTGTATGATTTGACGCAGTTTCAGTCTAGGTTCTCTGTTATAAATAGACAGATCTTTGAAAGTTGATGCCATTGTCACCATTCCAGTCACGATGTTGTTTAATCTCTGCTGTGAATAACTGTACCAGTGATTACTTAGTGATAAAATACTCTCGAGGGTAATTGAGTCATAAAAGTTGTCAGAATTCCAATCAACAGTTAGGATAAAGTACCTGTTATATTGTGTTTTTATGATTACGCAGGCATGATAGGCTTAGGTCTACATAAAGAAGGAAGTATAAAAGATCAAAGTTTTGAACCTTATCCAACAAAAACGCCCGTTTTCTTGTTTCACGCACGATAGTTTATTGGATAGATCAATCTCGATGTCATCAGCAGCCTATATCCTTAGTCCTGACGTAGTGGAATAGCAGTATTACACGTGTCGCGTAGACATTGTAACTGCATGCTTCATCATTTAAATCGTTCGACTGAACAATTGAATATGACATATATTTATGCGTCTTTATCCGTTTTCGAAAGGTTCCTTGAGTTTTTTTAATTATTTACTTTTTATTTATTTATTTATTTATTTATTTATTTTTACTTCTGTCATTTACTTCGTAAATGTAAGAATATTTTGTCTGCTACCATGGCGACAGGAATTAGACTGCAGTTTGTGTCTGTAAAAATTCTCTCCATAGTGAAACATATGTCCTATAAAATCTCTTTCAATAGCGAAATGTATGTCGTCTGTAAAATATCTTTCCATAGTAAAACGTATATCCTGTAAAGTATCTTTCCAAAGCGAAATGTATGTCGCCTGTAAAAACTCTCTTTCCATAGCGAAATGTGTGTCACCTGTAAAATCTCTTTCAATAGCGAATTCTATATCGCCTGTAAAATATCTTTCAATAGCGAAATGTATGTCGTCAGTAAAATATCTCTCCATAGAGAAATGTATGTCGTCAGTAAAATCTCTCTCCATAGCGAAATGTATGTCGCCTATAAAATATCTCTCCATAGAGAAATGTATGTCGTTTGTAAAATATCTCTCCATTGCGAAATGTATGTCGTCTGTAAAATATCTCTCCAAAGCGAAATGTATGTCGTTTTTAAAATCTCTCTCCATAGCGAAATGTATGTCGTCTGTAAAATCTCTCTCCATAGCGAAATGTATGTCGTCTGTAAAATCTCTCTCGATAACGTAATGTATGTCGTCTGTAAAATCTCTCTCGATAGCGTAATGTATGTCGTCTGTAAAATCTCTCTTCAATGCGAAATGTAAGTCATCTGTTAAATCTCTCTCCATAGCGAAATGTATGTCGCCTGTTAAAACTCTATTTCCATAACGAAATGTATGTCGTCTGTAAAATCTCTTTCCATAGCGAAATGTATGTCGTCTGTAAAATCTCTCTCCATAACGAAATGTATGTCGTCTATAAAATCTCTCTCCATAGCGAAATGGATGTCGTCTATAAAATCTCTCTCCATAGCGAAATGGATGTCATCCGTAAAATCCTCTTCACTTTCACGGGTAGTTTCTTTCGACTTAATCAATTAAATACTTAAAATGAACTGATAAGTATAGCTAATATACCGTTAAGAGACGGAGGTGGGGAGAAGTGTGTTGTTACACCTGTACTAAATTGTAAATTCTCACTACTAGCTTTATATATGCGTATATAAGAAAATCAGACATGATGTTCAGCTCTGCTCGAGAATATGGATGGAATCTGTCATGTACATTGTTTGTGTACATTATTATTGTAATTTACCTGAGACCACTTTATTACCAACTGGCCATAAATGACACACTCCGAATTATAATCCACAGTTAGTTGAACATGCACCGTCTTTATCGCACTTTGAAAATTAATTCAGAGAAGGCTGGGTTTTTTTCCTTTTCAATAGCTGCAAACTTATGACTGATTTCTAAAAACTTGAAAATTAAGCAGTTTAGAAAAAAAATCCAAAGCATCCTCTAACGCATTGTGATATTCTTTCAAAGTGCGATAAAACTGAGTAAGCCAACGCAGTTTGGAAATATGCTTTAAACCATGCTTTGAACTTGCACCTTATTTAATTAACGCATTTTTCTCAAAGTTGATATGAATTATTTTTTGTTTACATATACCCGGAGATTTGGACATGATAATATGACATACTATCAAAGACAGGTTGGACTCCCTTGTGAGTTATACGTGGTTAGACAGGAGGGTCAATTTTCTGTTTGGTCCAGTTTTGCGGGAACCGAATGATATCTTTTAATCATTTTTCATGAATTATTATGTATTATATGTCGAAAATAAAAAAAAATGGGAAATATAGCTTACTGTCAAATAAGGCCACAATGACCTAATTTTGTAAAAGGCCAATTATGCAATCCATATGGTGCCTTAACATACCCCTGGAAAAAGCCGCACATTATATTACCTTGTTGTCGTATATTGTATTATAAGCAATACAGTTACGTATTACAAACTGTTCCACCTTCCCAACCCTACCCCAATCAAAAATTTCTTTACCTACCTTTCAGGAGGCAAAATTAATCAGAGATTTTTAACATTCATTAAACCGTAATTTGTTAATTAACATTAAGGCCACTTTGCTGTGAAATGACAAAGTTATTATTTGCATTTTCATCATCATATTATTGACAAAAGTTACAAATCTCAAAAGGATAAGTACTAATAAGAAGTATTAATCGTGAAATGGCCTCAGTGATCAGAGGATGATAACATTGTACCTGACTTCTGCAGAACATATGCCTTTTTTCTACGCAAACAGCGCTCGCTTCTGTGACGAAGGCCCGTGGACCTGTCCCTTGGTCGAGACATCCAATCGTCTATAAAAGTGACAGTTTCTTCTTCTTTTGAAAGACCCACTACGTTTGTGAAGGGAAAACATGAAACAAATATTCAGGACATCTACATCGATGGACTAAGATGAAGGTACAATACTAGATAAATGCAAAACCCCATGTTTAAATCTTGTTGTTACATTGATGGACTAAGATGAAGGTACAATACTAGATAAATGCAAAACCCCATGTTTAAATCTTGTTGTTACAACAATGAAGGGTTATTTTCATTTGTTTGTTTGTATGTTTGATGAAATGAACGCCCTATTAACAGCATGTAAGGATGGCCTCCCATATATGTAGTGCGTGTTTTGGGAGACTGCGGTATGTTTCTCTTGTCCATTTCATAGTGCTATATCACTGAAGCGACAATATTAACCTGGATTGTCTTTTGATCCAAATTTGTAAACAAGTTCATATCACTTCTTTTCCACTCTGGAAATTTGTCATATCATATAGTCACTCTAGTAACATTTGTACAGGCCTAACGAAATGTCATCCTTAAATGACTTGAGATGTAGTTTTTTTGATATGATTATCTACAAGACATCAGACTCCATATGATGTATGGTCATTAGATTCTTAAGGGTGGCATCGTATGTGTCATTGGTCTCGGTCGACAGATTCTGAAATCACTGAGGGAAAAAGCCGCGCGACGTGAACGAGTTGATTCAAAATTGTATTGTTTTTCTATATATTTATGTATGAAAAAAAATATTTAAAAATAATATGTTTTCCCGAGCGCTTTTGCAGCTACCGCGGCTCTCCAGGGGATGTTGTTTATTGGCGGTAGCTGTGAAAGCGCTCGGGGAAACAAATTTGTTTTGATATGTTTTCCCTATTTTGTTTCGTCACAAGAATATGCCACATTTATTTATCATATATATATGTGTGTGCGTGTGTGTGTGAGAGAGAGAGAGAGAGAGAGAGAGAGAGAGGGCGTGTGTGAGGATGGGTGTGTGTGTGTGGGTATGTATGTAAAATACATGGAGTGTAAAAGTTAAATTGATATACTTACATTCTGTCAATTTATTTTCTGTATTTCCTTTTAGATGAATTAAAGATTGAATGAGAGGACTTTAATATTACCACCAACCAAACAACTACTGGTATTAATAATGTGTCTGATATCAGTCTTGTATTATGTATATTTTTAGTTTTATGGAAGTATAATTGTTCTTTTATCAGTTATTCCATGATTACAAACCAAAAGATAATTGACATTTAAACTTCACAGTGAAAATACCTTAACAAACTAAAACATCAAAGTAAATTTGTGCATTTGTAATAAATTCAGACCACCGAGCTTCATTCGAATTTATTTTAATAAAGTTCCATTTAAAATTATCAGACATTAATAAATGCCTCATTATTCATTTCAAATTCAAGCAGTAGTAAATCTCTATTTGTAAGTATTTTTGATTGGACTTATCATTTGTTGTTTTTCCAATGAATGTTCAATGTCTTGGAGCGCTTCGATCACTTTTTTCCTTTTTATACAAGTTTATTTTATTTTATTCATTTTAATGTTACAAACTATAAAATAGTATTACACACTATTTTTTTAAACGTTTTTAAGTGTGTGTTAAATGCAAAGTGTGTACTGTAAACGAAAGCTATTTTTACGACCTCTAATGAAAGATTGTAATATTTTCAAAACTACATTTAACATCCAGCAGTGCCAGAGAGACAACGATCACGAAATCCCGACAAAGCGGAATGACGACGTATATTTGCATTCCTGAGCTACGAAAGAGCGCCATGGATTAACTTGACAAATAAACCAAATTAATAGTGCTGGAAACCCTGACCATGTAATTATGGTGATAGATAGACACCAACCCGACACCAACTCTAAAGTATATTTCTGTCACCTTGGTTATTTTGTATTGAGTGTTATAGTAATTTCTTCTGTGCTTTAGCAAAATGTGTTTGGACGATAAACACATTTTTTGCAGTTGCACCTGTTCCATAAATACTACATTTAAGGTAAAACCATTTTGTTGAGAAATAATTGCCGTTCAATACTTTTGCATGCTTAGCATCAATCTTCTTCTCGCGAAGGTTTCTACTGTTCAAACATTTTGACATTATGTTGTTTGATACTAGATCAAGTATATAATTAGATGGGAGGGGTGTCCTAGCGGTTATGGCGTTCCGATGTATTCACACTGGCCCTCTATGTCCGGTTTCGAGTTCAAACCCCACATAGGGAAGTTGTCGGGTACTTGGAGTGAAATCTGTTGTTGTAAAGATGATAAGGCTTATCACAGTTTAACAACACTTTTGAAATCAAGATCAATTAGTTTCTTTCTAAGCTAGCTTGACAACATTTTACTAATCTGAAGTGGTCCATTCTTCATCTACTCGCTAACTTTAGAAAAAATGTGATCGCAGGTTTTGCAGCAAATCAGAAATGAAAACTTCACTAATCATGTAATTAAGCTAATTTCCTTCTGAACAAACGGGCCCTTGTCTTCAACTTTTCACTCTTTACATGGAACACCCTTACAAGTATGTCCCTCCAGGACTGGTAATAGGAAACTGAACAATAAATAAAGGTTGACAATTGTTGTTGATTCCCTGAAATCTGCGATACACTTACCTGATCTTTGATCTATGGCTTCAAGAAGCAGCAATTGATTTCGGTAGATACAGAAGGAAAACGAAACAGGCCTTCGAAGCGTCTCTTTTTCAGTTTCGATTTGCTTGGTGCTCTTTTGCCTACATGTGTAATGTCTTAATCTATTTCTCAGTGATGCTGTATTTTACCATTTCTTCAATTCGTTTATACAAAAGACATTTAATTGAAAGTAGCAAATAGATGAGAGCAAACATGTAAATTAAATGATACCGAATTTGTCTTTCCTACGAGGTGAGGTTTTCCTCGAGGTCCTGTTTTAGGAAATCTCACTTTTGATATGTTATATTAAAGGCGTTGCATATTTTTTTTTCTAATTGACATGATAGCCTTTATATAATTGTACTAACGGTCATATTTCCTTAATAGGATTCTCATAAACGACAGCAAACTTACATATCATGATATATTTAGACATATGAGTCTGTCGGAAAGGTGGATTACAGACATGGGTCAGCCTTTTCCCACTGGTTACAGATATATCTCTTCCGATATATGCAATCATAAAACCATCGATGGTGTATAGTCTTGTTGTCGGATAACCCTATTTCTAACGCACAATGACATAAACATCAAATATTATCTATGAATGAATCGTTACTAACACTGCCAAACTAAATTGTACTATCTTTGTACCCAGATGCTGGCCAGTTCGTCATCACTTCTGTTGTCACGGAGATAACCTCGTCACTATTGTGGTGGGATTCCTTTTGATGGACGTACTATTAATAGCTATCGTCATATAGGTCCGACCTCCTCTCCAGTATGTGACCTGCATGTACAACTATGTCCACGCATGCGTGTTTTCTTTAAGGACATATAACAGTATATTTCTATTGTTTCTTCGTATTGTAACTGGAACTGTGACCTACATTTCATAAGGTGATCACAAATAACTAGCGGGTGTATGTAATGTCGAGGGATATTAAAATTAGGGGGGTGGAGGGGGGGTTGGCAAAATTATAGTTAGAGATATTTTCTGTCGACCCAGTTAAAATTTATTGATAGATATTACTATTGGAAAATACTTAAGAATTGCTTACCACAAGGACAAAGAGATGAACCTGTTATCTGATTAGTCTACAGAAAAATAAATCATGCAACAGACAATATGGATCATTGTGTTTACTACTATTCAGTATATTTATCGTCTATTTAAATATAGTTTTCAATATCATATTGTCAAAATGGCCACATCTTTTGAATAAAATAATAAACGTCTTTTCCAATTTACGCAAATTACAAAAATTATGTACAACGTTTAGAGGTTCAACTAATCTCGCTAAGTCTTATACCGGAAAAAACTGCTTTAAACTAGTACGACCAATTAATAAAAATTGCATTGATGATATATCTAATTAAAATAACTGTTTACATGTCTTCTCCATAATAGAATTATTACTGCAAAGTACCCATCTTATTCCAGGTCCATGTATTAATCACATAATCCGCCTAACATGCAGTGACTATGCCTATATAATATTTTTTTCATATATCAATTGTGCGACATAAACTAGAGCTTTTTATACTGGCTTAGAAAAATCATTGTGACGTCTTGATTGTACGAGAACGACGTCGTATCAAAAAATGACGGCTTCCGTTTGATTTTTGCAATATCATTTGGCGTTGAGAAACGCATGTCGTTGTAGTTTATTTGATGAATATATCTGAAATTTGTGTTCATTTCATGCGAGATTTTATGAGATAAGCACACATTGAAGATGATATATATATAAACATCTACACGGACCCGTGATGAGGCAACTATGTCAATATATCAATCTGGTGCAAACCTACTCTCTCTAGCGTAACGGTGAGTAGCGGCGTGGAGATCAAGATAGGATTTAAATCATATTGGTCGGTATATCATTTTGCTGACGTCTTCTAGAATATAAAATATAGAAAATTTCCAATACAGGAATTACTTATTTCCTCTACACCGGATTAATTTTATAATCAAAGTGGTGACGTTCATATTCCGGTTTGGTAGTCTTATAGTTAAATAGTCCTGATTTTTTTTCTCAATTATTATCCAGTCTATTTTTAAACAGTTCAAATTACGTTGGTTGCTGACACATATTAATCGGGTAGACTGTTCAAGAGTTTCACCGTCTTATTGTGAAACTATTACGAGGTATCAATGTCCTAGATTGCTGTGGGAAGATTATTTTTGTATTTCCTCTTCTAATACGCCTAGTTGCAACATTTTCCCGTAGCATTAAAGATGCTCCACCGCTGATAGAGCATAAATGATATTCATTATTTGAACAATAATTGGGGTTTATTGTATAATTATAAATGTCTCATTAACACCATAAATAATACAAAAAATTTTTTTTGCCTTTGGTGCATGCGCAATCAGTACTTCATTCCATATAGGATATAGTGCCAAGGAATTTTTTCGGGATGCAATTAATTATTTTTCTTATTTTTAACATGAAGAAAATTTAGAAGTTCAAACTTTCCATGGTGGTAATGGTGTAAAGTAAGTAACTTTTGTAACTGAAGAAAAATATTAAATCATTTGCTCTTGTTTTTGATAGTGAAAAAATACTATTTATCGGCGGTGGAACATCTTTAAGAAAGTACTTTCTATTGAAATATCAGAGAGAAAATATCGTCTCAATGTATGTAAGCATCTGGGCATGCTGTACTGTACGGTAATATGACAAAAGTCCTATATCAATGGTCTGCTCCCATACGCTCACTCTGTAATAAAACGTTTCATTGCAGTGGATTGAAGACGTTTATCTGCCCGAAGCTATTAATTTACTAATATTGTTTGAAAGCGTCTTTAAGACGTAGATTACAAAAAGTTTATATTCGAATGATATTGCATGCCCTTTGTCAGCACTGAAGTATATTCATTCCTATTTTTTACGAGTTTATTTTTTCAATTAGGAATGTCTGCGTGGGATTTACATCTTCTTCAATACGTGTTTTACGATCGTATGTTCTAAGTGTCTGTTTGCTTTATCATCCCACCCTGTCTGGAAGCCAAATTGCTTTATACAAATCGTCTACTTGCCATTTATGTCAGTGTGTCAAGGATTCCTGTGCAACAAACGTCTTTTTGGGGTTTTTTTCGTTCTAAGCAATGAAATTACGTAAATCTTAATTATGGATCAAATCTTGGAAACAAAACTTGTATTACAGTATCTTTGAAACGACTTGAATAATGCGCGTACACAAAATTATATTATTTTATGATAAATCTGTAGTAAGTCAAGGGTTCAGGTAACATCACTTTCTAAGGTTTATGTACCTTGTACTAAGCAATATGTAATTGTTATTGTTATTGTTATCGAGATCGTTGATGAGGATCTCTACTTAGATCTTATGTCGGTAAAACACTTTTTATTACTTGACGCTACCTTTGTGGAAAAAAAGAAACGAAATGAAATAAAGTTTATAATGGACTAAACGTGAATTTAAATGTTAATAATTTGAAGGTCGGAAAGAATTGTTCTGACATTAAAGGTTGGAAAAAATCTCGCTCTCACCCCAAGGGCTTGACATGTTCCGAGGAGAGTTGTCCTTCTTACATAACAGCCATAGCTACACTATATAGTATGTATTTTACGGGGCGTAAGTTTTATAATGACATACGTCACATTCGTTAAGATTCCTAGTAGTACGACAACGGAGATATGACCTGGATTCGCTGTCACCTTGCCTACAGTGTCGTTAGATGTTTCTGTCATTGCCATGTGCATGGTGAGAGACACTGACACTCGGTCTTATCTAAAATTCAACATGTTATATAATAAATATAAGCACATACACGTACTCATTTCTACATCGTGTTCAAAACTGATAATAATCTGATATCAAACGCAAATCTTGCAAATTTGAGCCTTTACCAAATGTTTTCATATAATTTCTATCATGTTTATCATCCATTTCTGAGAAAGCACTGGAGATAAAATTTTATTTGCCTATTCCCTTTGATCCCTAGCTAGACATAACGCATTTAAGGATCCATGTTAAACCCTAGTTAGACATAACGCATTTAAGGACACGTGTTAAATTGAATGTTAAATTGAAGTTTGTTTCCTTTATTTCTCAGAGGAGTCTCTCTTCACATATGTTTCACATATATGTTCTTTTTATTTTTAGCAATGCTTTTCATATCGATCTGAAAATACAGAAGCAGATAGGCAGTGATGTTAGTGTGAATCTATGTAGTATCCTCCATGTACTTTATTGGAGCTCCTGCTGATTAACTGAATAGATCCATATCATGTTTCATATAAAGGATTTCCTTAGTACAGAGCTTTTAGATATTTGGCTATCTTCAACTTTCAAAATGTTGTTCAACGATCAACTGAAATTAGGAAAAAAGGAAAACAGAGAAATTATAAAAAAAAATATTTGATTATTCAGTGTTGGGCTCCAAACGTTTCGTAGTTTATAGCAGAGATTTTCCATTCTGACAACCTTGATTCTTTTTTAACCCAATTTGTTTCTCACACGTTCCTCATAATACACAGACTATATGTAGAACGCCTACATGGAGAAAGCCTAATAAAAAAGAAAACGAATGCAACTTCAAACCGAAGCGTCATTAAATAGAGAAAAAAACTATCTGAAAGAAAAATCTCTAAAATACACAGAATCACGCATTCCACCAGGAAAGAGCTAGGAAATGTTGACGACTATACACACTATTTACAAGTCAGGCTTATTTCAACTCATCCTCGATACTCCAGGGCTTCCGATCACTTACGATCTCTACACCCCTGGACTATCTCATAGTGAAATTGAAGGCAGTTCAGCGGAAAACATTTGACCAATCACAGGCTAGCAAATGTTTCATTTGAAAACTACAGAGAGAGCGACGCCTAACATCAAAGGCACAGAGTCAACCACAGTGTACCGTTATACGGCTCTTTTGATGTACATCAAATGACTAAGTTACCTGTTCTATTCAGTTGCCTCCAGTTCCACTATGAGATAGTCCAGGGGTGTAGAGATCGTAAGTGATCGGAACCCCTGGAATATCGAGGAGGATTTCAACTGCACCTTTCAAAAGACGGTTGTTCTGCCATGAGAAGTTATTTTTTTTCTTTGAAAAAATGACCTTACACATCTTTGCTGACGCCATGATATATGCAAACAATTTTTATGACTTCCATTAAATCTGATTGTTGCTAAAACTGGCGAGTGAACATAAAGCACATTAACGTTCTGACGTCCTATATTTTATCTGTGACGATTACTGCACAACAATTAAGTAAGACAACACTATGTCTGTTTAGGGTTACATTGGCAAAAAATAAGGTCGGCAGGTCGGCATTTTTTTAATTTTCTTTTTTTTTTTTTTTGTTTATATTTATTTATTTTAAGTGTCTTTCACCCTAAAGTAATGGCCGGAACCGGAATCTGAAAGCGAAATCCCAACTTTTATTATTTTTATTATTATTTTTTTTTCGTAGAAAAGAAGGAAAAAATAAGAATCGGGGGAAAAACTATTAGGGTCGGTCGGGTAACCCTAAACAAACATAGTGTTTGGTCTTATTCCTACGCCATGCAGCAAAGCAGTAAAATGTGTCTTATTTGGCGTAGGGAATCCTTCTTTTATTTATCGTATACTTTCAATATACCGTAAAAGGAGAAATAGTCATTGTGTACAAACTGTCGATGTTTCCATAGTTACTGTTGAGCCACGAATGATTTGATAATTAAGTTGTATATTTTAGTATTCTTATTGTATATTTGCCAGTTGCGTTGTATATTTCTGATTCATATTGTACACTTCAATATTGATATTGTATCTTCGGCATTCATATTGCATTTCTTTTATTCACACGACATCATCTTCGTTAACATTGTATCATTGTCGTTCACATTGTATCATCGTCGTTCACATTGTATCATCGTCGTTCATATTGTATCATCGTCCTTCACATTGTATCATCGTCATTCATATTGTATCATCGTCGTTCACATTGTATCATCGTCGTTCATATTGTATCATCATCTTTAACATTGTATCATCGTCGTTCATATTGTATCATCGTCGTTCACATTGTATCATCGTCGCTCATATTGTATCATCATCTTTAACATTGTATCATCGTCGTTCATATTGTATCATCGTCGTTCACATTGTATCATCGTCGCTCATATTGTATCATCATCTTTAACATTGTATCATCGTCGTTCATATTGTATCATCGTCGTTCACATTGTATCATCGTCGCTCATATTGTATCATCATCTTTAACATTGTATCATCGTCGTTCACATTGTATCATCGTCGTTCACAATGTATCATCGTCATTCACGCTGTAGCATCGTCGTTCACATTGTATCATCGTCGTTCACATTGTATCATCTTCGTTCACATTGTATCATCGTCTTTCA
The DNA here is from genome assembly GCA_004382745.1 of Argopecten irradians irradians. Taxonomy (NCBI): domain Eukaryota; kingdom Metazoa; phylum Mollusca; class Bivalvia; order Pectinida; family Pectinidae; genus Argopecten; species Argopecten irradians. Next base: position 931,755 of record SAYR01059903.1, read on the forward strand.
CATTGTATCATCTTCATTCAAAGTGTTTCATTGTCGTCCATATTGTATCATCATCTTTAACATTGTATCATCATCTTTATCATCATCTTTAACATTGTATCATCATCTTTAACATTGTATCATCGTCGTTCACAATGTATCATCGTCATTCACGCTGTAGCATCGTCGTTCACATTGTAGCATATCGTCCTTCACATTGTATTATCGTCATTCATATTGTATCATTGTAATTCACATCTCGAATCATCGTCATTCATTTTGTATCATCGTCGTTCACATATCATCATCGTCGTTCACAATGTACCATCGTTGTTCACATTGTATCATCGTCATTCACATTGTATCATCGTCATCCATATTGTATCATCGTCGTTCACATTGCATCATCGTCGTTCACAATGTACCATCGTTGTTCATATTGCATCATCGTCATTCACATTGTATCATCGTCATTCACATTGTATCATTCTTGTTTATATTGTATCTTTCGATATTCTTACGATATGATCTTAGTAGACTAGTAGAATTTATTTTTTGACTAAATTAACCATAGCAATATAAATATCGAAACATACACTATGCATCATAATTGATACAAAACAATTTACAAATTATACAATATAAATAACAAGAAGATAATAAGAAAATAAACACTGCATGATTTATCTCCGTTTGACACGCCATAGATATAGGTGTTATTATGAAGAAAGTTATTCGGAATTATTCGGTATTATTCGGAAGTATCGTAAACCTTAATCAAAGAGGGGGTTTTGTTTCAAACTAACGATTGTCTGTATGAAGCAAATGGCTACTTGGATCTCATTTTTTAAGAATTATACTTCGAGAATTTTTCAAAAGAAACGCTGAAAAAAATTACAAATATTATAATGCATATAATATAAGACTCTTTCATATGTGTATATGAAGGATAGGAATATTCTACCCGAGGGTCACAAAATGTAGTAAAACCCGAGGCTTGTGATCCCGAGGGTAGAAAATCCCTATCCTTCATATCCACTTATGAAAGAGTATTTTTCTTTCATACCTCGACGTTTTATTGCAATTTTACAACTATAATATCCTGCCATTTTGAAAAATGAACGGCTGAAAGTCAATTTGTCATACATGAAAAATTAAGTGATATTTTTAACAAAAATTCTATTGTTTGCATCTTTTATAGTAAAACCAGTCAAGTTTGTGAAAAAATGTTAAAATCTTACCGAGGAAATCGACATTTTATTGACGCCGTGATGTCACAAGGCTTTATTGCATGGGCAGCCATCTAATACAGCCTCAGGCGGCATGAGTTTATTGCGCTAGACCAGCCAGTATTACATCCGTAGGTTGGAAGAAAATAGTATATTTGGGACAAAAATATCGTTTTTAGAGACGACATATAAAAAGATTGAAAGGTTTAATCTGAGCGTATATTTTGATGTTCAAATTTCTAGAGATAACATTTGCTGATATTCTAGGCGAATAGAATGGATTGGTTGTATGTTACTATTTTTTATCAGACAACCAACAGGAAGATATTGCATTAGCTTATCGTGTGTATGGTTGAAAATTTAAACGTCCAGTGAAATCCAACGGTAGCTATCTTTATTCACAATAGGTCAAAACCAAACAAACTATTATATAGGAAAATGTATGTAATGACCTTTTTACTATTCAGAATCATTTGTAAACAAATCTCTGTTTCTCCTCTCTAAAAACATCTTTTGTTATCTTGTCATTTCCAGTCTTCATCTCCGCAAGGAAGGCTTTCGACTGGGCGGACATATTGGGTACATTCTGCTACTTTTAACCCTTTCACCACTGTAGGCAATAATGGACTCATCCAGATCAATGGATGGTAAAGTCTACTAAAGTTACATAGGGGTGAAAGAAATAAGTATCAACAATCAGGTGAGGTGATTACATGTAGGTCGCCCAATGTCGCTAGCATATAGCAAGAGAACCTGACTTGCATGGTAGAATTATCAAATTGAATATTTTCAGGAAGATGATGATGTATCATAGGTCAAAGTCTGAGAGGAAGAAACGCGTATGCATGTTATACTGTTATACAGTGTTAATAAGTATGCAGTGATTTCATGATTTTTTTTATTGTTCAAAATATGAAATGAAAAATGAGCACAATATATTTTAGAAACCATATCCCTGCAGTAGCATACATTTGCTATTAATTATAAAATATAGATCGATTATTGAGTAAAAGATATAATAAATACGTGGATCGCTCTATTCAATAGAGTCGTTAATGTACCATTTATAATTAGGTTGTGACTCATAAATGCAGTCTCACTTTTCGCTGTTTACTAACACAAAGTGTAACAATATTTCCATTTGAATCACACAAACAAATACTGAACAGAAGTTCATAATATAATGACGAGAAGCAATATTAAAACATGTCATGATCCTGATTTAACACAGATTTCCTATGACTTTATCCAGTTTTATGCTTGTTTCCGACTCTTTGCGTGCCTATTTAAAAGACGCTCCCGTCTTTGGTTGAGAAAGCTAGAACACACTTCGTATGTAGGAAGGGACATCAACCTTCTACGAGTTCAAGTAACTGTTCAAAATAGCTCAAATCTACAGTCCCCAATGCAGGCGTAAAGGCACTCATTACTAGCTAACGTCAATAAATAGTAAAGGAAAATGTATAAGGAATGTCAGAGTAAGGGGAATAACTCTTGTCGACATTGAGTTTTTTCACTCCAATACAGACTCTGGAGGGCTTGGTGCCGTTACCTCGATACTGATGTCTCCGGAAGTCACAGTGCGCTTGCGCAGCAAAGGTATACAAACTCCTCCCGATACAAGATACATGCATCCGGTCAGTGCGAAGGGATAGACATAGGAGTTGGTTTTGTCGAAAAGAAACCCTACAAGTGAAAAAAAAGAAATATCAATTTTTTATTAAAACCGTTGAAAAGCATTTGAATGAGGTAGGAATCAAAATCATGTCACCAGCTGAAATCGAGGCAACATTTCCCCATGACTTTTGTAGCCAATCACTCTTTCGACTGATGAGCCAGCGGGGAAATCCCTTCGATATGATTGAAGGATATCCTAGTCTGTTTTATTGTATCTGTATTGTGGTTAGACAGATGAATGTGTCTTGATTAATAAACAAAGCTCCTACCCACCATAGCTTTCTAAACTGAACCAATAACTTATAGAGTACAGTGTACAAGTTTCGACTGTCGAAACATTTTTTATTAGCAGTTAAATTTGAAGACAAAAAGTACGATTTGTTTAACTGCGATTCTTTAGAATCACTTTATACAACTATCAGGAGTATAATGCTAATACTTTTACACTTGAGCGAAGTTTAAAATAATATACATGTATTTTAAATTTTCATTCAGTTGTGTAAACACACATTCTTTGGACATTTTCTCTCGTTTAAACTGGATTTAACACTACACGTTTGTCACATCTTGTACATGTAGTTATATGACTATTTTGTAAATGTGTTGGACGTAAGTTGGAAGAATGTGTTAGACACCATACTTGCTAATAGACAACTGTGGGAAATGTGATTGGCGTATGGTGTATCAGTAATGTTTTGACAGATGCATTTGACTTTTAAGATGAAAAAGTGTTTTGACTAGTACTTTTTATATTTAAATTTTGTTTCACTATGACAAAATGCAATTACAAAAGTATTTAATTGGGTTTATTTAGCATTTTTCCCAATATTTTTGTGTCTATTAAGTCATAGAAAAAAACAATGATTTTCTTCATAGACGCAGCGTGATTTCACTTTAACGTATATCCACATACCTGCTAACGGCGGGTTAATAATGAACGCTATTCCCTGGAATAAGGCGATTAAACCGAAAGCTCTGGTCAGTTTGTCTATCCCTAAGTGGTCAGCAATGACAATGGTCCGTAACGACACAGCGGAAGCTGTCCAAAACAAAGACAAGTACATAAATGATTTTAAGGTAATTGAAAAAGCAATGAAAGTGTGGTGTTTCATTTTCATAGTCTAGTCATCACATGAGCGTCATAACTCATCAAAATTTGGTGACGTCGTCTACAATGGACATCGCATGTTTTGATGACGTCACGTCATTATATAGCGTGTGAGCTCTTTTTTCACTACCAACGAAATGGCAACACGAGGATAATTCATGAATGCTTGCAGGAGTTGGGATAGTTAATGAATTCCCCCATGAATTGGAATTTCGTTGTAAAACTTCCACGGTAGGGAAATATTGATTTTTCTCCCACATACGAAAGAAAGGAAAAAGTCTCGGAAATATTTTCACATTTCGGTCCAAAATGGTCGCAATATCCTAGAGGTTGACAGAGAATTCTACCCCGTATGATAAGTATTTGCCACTGTTTCCTTGACTGGAGGATGTGACATCAATAACAAAAATAGCAGTACCAATGCAAAGATGTTAAGTTGGGGGAACCTCGCCAAGCCTCTGGTTGGACATGCATGCAGTTACATCAGAGTATGGTTCTTTTTTCTCCCAAATACAAATGAAACAGATGAGAAAATAAAGTCTCAAAGAACCATTTTCACCGCTACATGAACATGCTTTTGTCGATTGCACGTCATTATTGAATCTGTCATCGACAATGCACACAACGATTGCACCACATGAAGTCATGACGTTACGTATTTGTTTACATGAACTTCAAGTTCAAAAGATTAGCGCGCGCAATCTGTCATACTCACGGCTAAAACCGGGAACAAATCAGTGCAAGGTGTGAGAAACTACGTATATCCCCGGGATATGGAAAAGACAGACCAACCACGCTAGACAATGACGTGACGTCATCAATATGAGGCATCAATTGTCGACGTCGTATTGCGTGTTTACTGCGATGATGGCGCGATCAACAATTCGTGTGAGGGAAATATGGACGGTACTGATTTTTATTTATACACATATTGTCATTTGGTTTTATACAAAGGTATATATAACGCAGATAATAAGGTTATAACTTACCCATACAAAAACCGAATATTCCGGCACATATCGCAAACAAGTAGAAGCTATCGCAGAATGGCAACAGGAAGTTGATAGCCGCAGCTACGAACAGTGCGCATGCGTAAATGATGATACTTTTAACATGTAAGCAGTCCGTTATAAATCCGGAAACAAGTCTGCCAACGATGTTTGTTATTCCAACTATGGAGATTAAAAAGGCGCATTGGCTTCTGGGAAGTCCTTTCGATAGCGCCATATCCGGCAGATACGTTAAAGAGACAATTTGAGCTGAAACAAAACAAATAGGCATTCAAATTTGCATAAACCTATTTCTTAAAAAAATACGTTCGTATAATCAATATCGTTTTGGAGTAAGAAAAATAATATACAATTAGAATAGAGTGACTATTGAGTAAGTATTACAGCATATGACAATCGATAACATAGGCCTACACGGTGAGGAAATCTATGGTCAAAACATTTTCTGAATTAAAAACAATCAATACCATATCCATGTTCTTGTGTTAGGGATTGCATGTTTTCCGAGGACTTATCTGATGTAGCTATTACACTTTAAAGCCATGTGATTGATATTTGAGCTATGGCACGTACGTGGCCTGATATTGATAAACATTATTGGGGTTGTTCATGGAAGGGGGTATCTAGCAAAAGAATGGTAGTTAAGATCGATGAACTAAAAACGGGAAAGAGGATAAAAGGAAAAAGTGACAAAAACGAAGGCAATGTGAAACATCTTTAGTACTACAGTGCTAAGTTACATTTGCAGGAAAACTTCTTGACCGCGAAAGGAAACTTTCAGGATAGAAACTTTATAACGATCAAATGTGGGCCTAATTAATAAATCGCGTAGATTAACAGTAGAATGCATTGTAAACTGAACCCTTTCTTAGTTCTTGACAGGTCATTTAGATAAAACAAATACACAACTACTTCAACATGCAACAACCATCCCTACAGCTCATACCGCGTTAATTTATGTGGCGGCAGATCGAAAAGACCACGTGACCTGGGGTTTCCCGCCCTTTTGCGTCTTCCCAAGCTGAAATAAAAATTGCTAAGGAGAAAAACTGTCTATTCAACAAACGTTATAAATATAGAAAGAATTTTAATTACATTATAAATGTATGATTTACTATTGTAACATAAAACGTACATGTAAGATAGTGAATTATAAGAGTAGTTAGTAACTTATTGGAACTAAAAAGTGTACTAGATATTACAAGAGCATAAAAGATGTGTGTATTTTATATAGTTACATGCATGTTGCATTTCCTGTGTACTGAGAATCGATATATCAAGTCATACTAGTGGGAGATTCCCAAACGGTCTTTAGTATCTCCATATCTTGTGTAACGGTTCTGGGTCGGGTCGATCACAGCCGACCGAGTAGTGCAAGTGGTGAAGCACTCCGGCTAGTGTTCAGAGGGTTTCGGGTTCGAATTCCGATGTAGCTGCATCTATTAAATTTGGTTCCAGTGACCAAACCCTGTTTCAAGCATTGGTGGCACGCTTAGCATGGGGATACCTCTACCTGGGTTGTGACTCGCACAACTTGCAGCCCGTGGTCAACTTTACATCAGATAACAGAATCTACGTCATGAGAACTTAATTTTGATAAAACATAATTTTGTATTATGTCCATGTTACATTGTCGTCATAATAAAAAAAAACTTAACCTTTCGCTATAATTGTAATACAGTGAAACACAGTTATAACGAACCTTCCGTTATAAGAATTATGAATTTTACGTGTATATTATACACTTGTTACAGACATCTTATATGAACCTTGACGGGCATTGAAAATTACTACGTTGTAACACACGAATTCGTAAAATCTATTCAAGTTAATCCTTAAATAAACGTACAAATGATATAAACTTGAATACATTTTAATTGAGGAGAATATTATGCTTAACTTCAACTGCGAGTCAAAATTCTTTCTTTGCCAACGCGGTTGGGTTTTTTTGTAGTTTATTGCCTTGTCAAAATATGAAGTGAAAATATGAATGTATAATGCGCATGGAAGCGCTTCGCTTTACATGTACATCAGCTTTAAACAGGACCGCCCTGGAAAGACACAATGCTAGCGCAGCATGATATTTCGTCTTTGCATATTACAGAGTTAGCTCCCTTGCGGGTAGGTATCGATTGTTACGTCATTATTTTGTGAGCACAATTCATGTCGTTTTCTCCGAAACGTACGACGTAATGATCACAATTACATGACGCCACAATCAATACCTACCCGCAAGTGCAGATAACTCTGTAATATGCAAATTCGGAATAATCATAATGCAATTATTGCAGTACACTGCGTATCTCAAAGTTTTTACCAATGTCAATACCAGTTTGGTGAATATATTGGAAGCCTTTTTCTTGGCTTACCGGGTTGGCAATGCATGATATGTCCTGCTATTTCAGCGTCAACAACTTACTCATGATTGCATACGTAACCCATTATTAATATTTCTAATGGGTAAGTTATTTAATTATGAAAATGGAATATGATATGTTGATGTTGAACAAATGGGTAACCAGTCAAGTGCCTTTTTACTAGAATATGCAACTAAAGTGTAAAATGTTGATATCCTTAGGAAGCATATTTGGGCGAGTATTAATGTTTCGTCACCCAAATATTAACAAAAATTGCAGATAAGAATAAATAAAAAATAAAAAAGGCAATATATTTCAAAACAAATATGTTACCTGTCCAAGTCGTCATACAGATCGTTAGCAGCAGAAATGTTGGATCCTTAAGCAGTTCGAAGCAGAATATATCATTTCTATTCATTCCAAAACAAGGTCGCTGTGAATTGGTTTCGTCATCTTCTTTCGTTAAGTTTATCGAATCGGATTTTAAGTCAAGGTTACTTTGGATTCCTGTAATATTTTGAACACTTCCGCTATAAAATATATTTGGTTTTTCCATTGGTTTTAGAAATCGTTGGTTTAGCACCTGAGATTTCGTCATTGCTGATAAAACGTCACTTCTATGATCTGTTAAATTAATTGCACTTGAAAATTTTCTTGACTTTCTGTCCAGAATACGATCATTTGGAATAATAACGTCAGAACTTCTACTGATATCTATTCTATCAAGTTTATGCAACTCTAATGGCACATTGCATATCACAAAATCATTAGTGTTTGTCGCATTCGTAACAAAACCATCGACCCCATACTTCCGGTCCAGCAATATTTCACTGACTTCTGGGTAATCTGACAACCCGCTAGAGGACGCCATGCTACTACCACAGTGTTTCTTATAAGAACTCAGCTTGCAGCGTCTGTTTAAAAGTGGCCGGAACACTAACCCGCAGACGACCACGTTTAATACTATTCCCGCCAAAATAAGGATAGTCCCCCTCCAGCCGTATGAGGAAAGTAGTGCGTCCGTAAGATAAGCATAACCAAATGTTCCCAATCCTGAACCACTGGTTGCGATTCCTGTTGCCAGGGCGCGCTTTTTGTCAAAGTAGAGTCCAACAACGATGATGGCTGGTATGAACATCATACAGAAACCGATACCTATACGAAAATAATATCAGAGTTATATTAATTGTGGTTGATAAATAAACACAAGGAAATATCAGCTGGCTCTTATCTCTCTGTGATTGTCTTGAATTCTACTGATCTCTTAGAGCTTCATATACTATCAGAAATTAATGTCATTGAGCAACGTGCGAGTTTGCAGCCGCCAAAAAACCCTCTGGAAAATGATTCATGTAATTTTTTTTAAATTTAGCTCGATAAAAAATCTATATGATAAAAGAGTGCCGGTGATGAGTGTTGCAAGTAAGTAAGGCACATCATTGTTATAATATAATTATAATACGAGTCGACATTTCCTAAACCACGTCCCAGGATAAGCTTAATCTCAGACCAATAATTATTCCTGGCAGAGGCAACCTTTTACAGACATATCCAAATATCATTATGGAAAATGTATATTAATCATAACAGTGTAATTACCCCCCCCCCCCCCCGAACTAATACAGATCTTCCAAACTACAGATAAGAAATTTGCCATTTTAGCATGCACATGTGGTCCAAAACTTTATAAATTGTCATATTTTCAATAACTACTTTTGATATTTCATAGATTAAAGATAAACAAATATGAAATCAATCAATAAAACACGTTTATAACGAACATATTTACAGCGAACTCATGGTTATAACGTAATAATCTCCAGTCCCCTTCACGGTTCCTATAAGAGGACTATAATATGTTTATAACCACTTGTTGGCCCCCAGAGGTTCGTTATAACCGTATTTTACTGTACTCCAAGTTTGAGATGTAAACGCCTTCGGCTAATTAAGATACTCTTGTTCTTTCTCTTCTCGACAACAATACTATAGACCATATACTAGTGCCATATAAGGAATACAATGATCGTATTTCTATGTATTGGTACTTACCGCCTATAATGCCGTATGTTATGACGAGAAGTTCAATGTTCGGTGAGAAAATGGACAATATGAAGCCAACGGCTGAGACAATAGACCCCGCAACTGTCACTGATCGGATGGAGTACCGTCGTAGGAGTAAACTCACGAACGGGCCTACAAAGATTGATTGGTTAAAATGTAGACGTGGTCTTACCTGGACCATAACGCTGAAATCAAAATAGATCATTATTATATATATCAATCGGACAATAAAGCCATTTTCCTTTCTTTAAATATTGTGTTGTCGTACCATGTTATCTGAACTTGGTTTTGTGGTAACTCTAAAGTCGAAATCCAATAAATATTAGCAGTAAAACAGATTTAATAGTAATGTCCTAAATGCTGATATTGCAATTTACTTAAACCATTCGTGTCGAGATATAAAAAAAAACTTTCCGATGGTTTGCAGATGCCTCCTACTATATAGGTCACCGTTTCCATGGAAGTTGACATCAATTTTTGTTACAGATCACATATATAGTCAAAGGTGTTGGAATAGGTGGGTATAAAAGCAGTACCTGTCAAACAGGCTTTTATTGCAAAACTGAACGCGTTTCTTTTCTATTTTTTATCCCAAAATGCTTGTTGGGTTTTTTTAATTCCAAAATATTTGTTTATCTTTTGAGGGGGAAAACGGGTTAACGTTATTTCAGAAAATATAGAAAAAATGTTTTCTATTCTTGTTTGTAAAGGAAGTTTCTTTTATCTCAATTCGTTGAATTTTTTTGACAATGAATGCGTACGCTTTTGTACCCAATCAAGTTTTCTGTAACAAGTTTAATTTATTATTTTGAATATCCATCAAGTCCTTATCTAAAAGATGTTTGGATACCTACCCACCATCATGCTCATTCCTACTAGGGCAGATCCTACCCAAGATGTCTTCGATTTTGTTTCACCAAAAAATTCTAATAAGTCTATTAGCAGTACACCAAAGGAGAACATTGTCCCATCCAGCACAAAGTTGGTCACAAAACTCCCAAAACAAACCACCCATCCCCAACCTCCATCTGGTGCAAGCACTTCCTCTTCCGGCAGCGACTGTGAACCGGAAGCGGACAATGACATTCCAGAAACACCGGAATCGTCTGTTTTGCAGGTATCTTTTTCTTTGACATTTTCCATTTTCGTCTTTTATCCTTGAAAACTTGTCATCATTTTCTGAAAAATAAAATAAAGTATGAACATGTCAGTCTAATAAACGACGCGGATGTAATTACAGATAGCTGTTATGCTGAGATTCAATAGGGTGTGTATGAATTGGTAGCTTCCATCCCTTTGTTGATGGAATAAATTCAAACATAGTGTACATGTATAGGTTATCATTTTCTTCGACTTAACATAGCCATTCGAAACGTGTAGAAATCCGTGTTCTATAGGCAAATTGAGACAAAATGAAAACGTTCCAGAGAAACATAAAACTAAAAAACTCATTTGATCATAAACTGTTAGTTAGTAGGTCTATATACAATTGAATGCTTTTGTGTATTTCTAATTGGATGGCGATCTTGCCTGTGTTTTCATGTTGAGTCAGCAACCGCAGGTTTTGACGCGTCAAATTTACATTATCGTTTGCTATAGATTGGTCTTTATAATTTTACAACCTTTTTTTCCAAACTGTATTTGAACAGTTCGGTTATGAAGTAAACATTATAGAAATAATCTGGTCCATATTTTTTACACTAGATTAGAATCGTGAATAAATTAATCTCGTTTATAGATTAGGCCACATGCGAAATATCTTTGGAAATCAATGAACCCATGACACGCCTTTGAGATAATGTGAGGCAACTTGCTACTGACCTTAACACTTGGATTTTTTATTCATTTTGTGCTATTTTGTCTACAATCGAATGTGGCTCTCCATGTTTTATGTGTGTTTACGCGTGGAGAATAAGTACGCTGATCTTAGTGAGTATGGTTTGCTTGTCTCGATTGCGGTAAGAGCCAAGATCTAGAGCCTCTCTAACAGGGGCAAACGTTTATCTACTAGTACAAACACTATGGCAATGTTAAACGATACATTATAATTAAAAAGGTGTATGAAGATGACACGAATAGTCAATATACTTCCAGGATTCCTACTAAGTTTTACCTTCATGGTTATTATCATACTGATGAAATGTACCTCAAAATACCACTGTAACGTTGTCAACACAACACTAATGATGTATTACCAGGCTCAAACGTTCCTTCGTAAACATGTCGCGTATGTCTGTAGCAACGAAATATAAATCCACAGACCACTGTAATACAAATTCTGTCTAGTAGTTTTTGTATCGATAGATCGATTTTTTTTTTCTTAAAGTCAGTTTGCTATTTTATTTAAATAACCCTAACATACTGACATTGGTAACGTGTGTTTTTGCAATCGTCGATTCGTTCATTTGTAAAAGTACGTAAGCTTACGGTGAAATGAACAGGCTTGCTGTTTGACTATGGAAATGTCATTCACAGATACTTACATTGACCTCGATCAGAAGCGTATCCAATATATCCATAGAAACTAAACCTCGCGTAAACAGCTATCGACGCAAGTGCGGACAGTCAATCCACAAACATAAATGTATGTATAGTACACCGGGTATTTCCATAGCGCTACGTATGCATTTCATACATACACACCATGCATATCCAGATTGCTACATTTACATATACACCATGCAAATCCAGATTGCTACATTTACATTTCAATATATATAATATATTTGTAAGGTTGATATCAGCTGATCAGATTGTCAATCGGTACTTCAATCAGGTATATTAAATGGACTTTCACCGTATAGCCTGGCAGTTCAGTCAATGTACAACGCATGATCGGAAATCAATACGAATGTACCTTTCATATTTTTCTTCATTAAAATCGGATCTATAATTGATGAGTAGTGGGTTTCTACGGAGAGAAACTTAATGTTGCGGAACAACACACTTAGTCCTATTCATCCGAGATGCATTACCGCACCGAGAGGCAGCAGTGGTATACATTTTAATTATGGTGAAATTGTCCATTTATTCTAGCTATTATATTTATTCCTTTCATTACCTTACTTTATTTATCCATAATTTATCAGAAAGTTAATGAGTATCAATGATGTTTCGGACTAAAATTGAAGAATTAAGAGCACCCGGTGGAAAACATTCGATCACCCATATAAAATATAGCTAGATGTGAGACCTTATGAACTTAACGATATGTTCATTTGTATAGGGTAGTCTAATAAACATCATGATTTCTCTTTTTTAGAATTAACCGTGCTTTAATGATTTTAGGATAACAGTGTATTTTTGTTTTGCTTGATTTCATCTTTATAAAACATTTCTTTTCACCTAATCTATCGACCATGTTGTTATTTTTATTTGAATACACTTTGTTTGGTCTAGTTTGCTTATAATATGTTAGCTTCTATTCCGTTCTAAATATACTTTGAAATATAAATGAAATAAACATGATGTGGTTCAGTTATTTCAAAAAGCAGTTAAGTATTTTTCCATCTAAAAGAAGTTAATACAGACTTATCACAAATAAAACGTTGACTTATTCAAACCAAACGGTGTTTCTAAATTTTTGTAAACGTCTGTGATATGCTACGTACAAGCGTACCAGGTTCACAAATCTTTTTATTTCTATTTTTATTAAGATACAGTGCACAAACAAGCCATCTTCAGCTATTTCTCTACCCAAATGTCGATGAATGTTGTACAATAACGAAGAAATACCAAAGCATATGATCTAATGTTACATTTTAGAAGCAATAAATATATCAATCATTTAGACCATCTATATGAAATTCAAATATAATGTAACATGAGATGTTAAATATAAATAATATTTTGTATATATTTGAATCTTGAACTTACCTTAGATAAAGAGCACGGCACCCAAGCCCCTTCGTATCAACTGAAATAAAAGATGCGTGAGGCTTTACATACTGGTAAGGAAATCTAATATTGAAGGAGAGACACTTCTCGATACACACGACTGAATTCAATGTGACAAAAAAAAATTTTTTTAGTGGGCGCGATACGATTTTGAAATACAAATGATACAAATGATGTCGATTTTTCATAACTTTGCACCCCCTAGCGGCATTATGTATTTTTGACATCAGAAATATTAGTCAGAACTGAATAGACCATGCCTGTATAAAAAGTCCAGGTAGAGGAATTACAGAGTATCTGCAACTCATCTTCAATGAAAAGGTCTTTCGTTTGACTGATTCTGTGTCAACAGTGTATGTTAGTAAGCTAATGATAAAATTTTGATTATTGTTTTTAGCAGCATCCGCGGCCACAGGTGTAGTCTGAATGTTACCTACAACATACCGATAGTGTCACTCGCACATGGCACTGAGTAAAAAATCAATAGCACAGTCCGTATAAATAAATACTCAAACTAACCATAAACATGTAATTATTTCTTCTTTGCTTTTATACCTATGTACTATATCTGACTTTCTGATTGATTGTTCCGATTGTTTTCATATCTTTAAGAAATAATTCGAGAATGGCGCGAAAACCTGACGTTACAGTGACGTCATAATATCGATATTGACGTTGTATATTGATTAAATATATATAAAAAAAACATAGCCTTGAAGAATCTCCGAAATCGTACGTTTATGCATTTAGTATTTTATCAAGTAGCCTGAACAATTAGTAATCGACATTGATATAATTATTTTTTATATATTTAACCGGATTAGGAAAACATATTTGTTTGCAAACTATTGTGAGAATTAGCTATGCGAATTTACATAGTAAGTTTACAAACGATTTTTTTTTCATACTACAAGTTTTGTGAGAATCCGCTAAGCGAAATTCACACAGTTTGCAAACAGCCTTTCTCATATCTCTATAAAATAAAAAAGTGACATCAATGCATTTGTATATATGATACATTGTATAGATCAAACTAAAAAACAATAAAAGGCATAACGTTTTGAAAACCAAGTAGGGCAACTCAGTCATGGACAGATTAAACAGATGAAATACAATATATATTAAATCCTTTAAAAATGTTACCTATCAATGACATATCTACCAGACCAACACCTTACCGTACGCCTGTATGGATTTGATAAAAGCCTGATCACTGATCCCGTCGATCACTGGTTTATCGCTGTTGATATGTATAGCAATTTCACACGAAAATGGATTCATTCATTTTTTACGGGAAAATAATTCTTTGTTTAGAAAGTCCTTTAGCTTTTTCCCACCCGATTTTGTTACCGACCATGCCGTGCTAGATGTAATGAGGCTACCTAATTTACATTATCTATTCAAAAAATAGATACATATACATGTATATCAATTTTACATCCCTTGTGCTGGGTTAGTTTAATGTATTTGAATAGTATCATCTTTTTTATTTTCTATCTGTGATATTTTATCAGATCTGTTGAACGCTTGCCTAAGGTTAGTCTATGAGAATTTCATGCATGGATTCTCGATAATTTGAAATGGTGTATAATATATTTATATTTGGCTTAAACAACTGAAGACGTTGTGTGGATGTAATAATTTTGCAAATCGTATTCATATAATTATATATCTAATATATGTCAAGGTTACAAATATTATTCATCAACAATTGTTTGTGAATAGAGGCTCGTGTAATGGGTTTGAGGTGTGGCGTGCGAGTAACTCATTTGATGGAAAAAAAATGACGATATATCAGATATATTATATAACTGTCTCCGAAACACAATGCTTATTGTAAGTATATGGTAGACAAATCGCATATATACTATGTATCGCGCTCTCAAATACGTGTGCATCTTCACACTGCAATAAAATACAACATTTGAAATAGCTGGCATTTTTCTGTAGCAGGTGTAGTCTCCGTAGCTAGTTTAAGGCCATGCTAGCACGACTCGCCAACCTATCCACATAACGACAGTAATAAAATTAACTAAAGAAAGTTGACAGTATTCAAGTACGCGGTTAATTATTGGAAACACAAATAAGCTTTCTCTTTTCTACGTGTGTTCTCGAATCATGCATGAATAAATAAACCAGATTTAACAGTCGAATGTCGTATTGTACATTGCACTGTAGTAGCTTGTTGCTAGCTCGCCACTAACTATGGATAACCACGACTTGAATCAAAGCGACACTTTGAGCTAAAATTCCCTACCTAACATATTATTTTAATTAGACGTAATAATTTACAAAATTATTCCTGATGTATCTCCATTTCAGCCATCTTAATTCTGATATTTTGATCAATGTTGTGTAAAAATTTTAGTTGACTCTTCTAATTCAATCTACAGTGTTAAATTGTTTTGAAATATCTCGAGGGACTATTTTTTAAAGATGTTATTACGCCGTTTTATTGGCTGATCATATGATATATTATTAATTTTGGCGTCATTTATGTATATATAAAGGTCTACACTAATATAAATGGTTTTATAAGTCTATGAACTACACTTTGTATGTCGTGACACTTTAAAAAAAATTAAATAAATCATCACTTATTCAAACAAAATATTTTTTTAAACAAAGATTATTTATTTTCACACATACATGTCAAAGCTAATGATTTACCCGGTATATGCATTATTAAATAAGAACAATGTTTAAACACACGGACATCAATATGACGGTGTGAAGTTGTTGATTATATATAGATAAACAGTCAGAGATGTAGCTGTGTTATTGGTTATATCGAACCTTGCTAAATACACAAGTGACCTTGATATTGGGGCATGCTTGGGTTGTCTTTACACAATTATTATTGTTATAGGTGATTTTAACAGTAGAACGGCTTGTAATGATGATTATATTTGTGCTGATATTATAAGTGAATTGTCTTCAGATACTTTATCAAATGTTATAAATTATGTTTCTGATACCCAACCATCTAAACGGCCCAACTCTGACCAATGTGTAAACCAGTTCGGTAGACAATTACTTTCACATTACTACTACATTACGAATTGTTAATGGCAGGCATGGTGATGATCCCGATGGAAACATTACTTTTTTTAACAGTAGAGGTACTAGCCTCACTGATTATGTAATGACATGTGATGAAAATTTTGATAATAATTTGAAATTTGAGAGTAATGTCTTTTCGGATCATTCACCTGTCTGTATTACACTGTGTTCTAGTGAAACAAGTAATGATATTCAGTATGAAAACCGTTGTCATTATGATACTAGTAAATGTATGAAGGTTAAGTGGAATGATGAATATACTAAAAGTGTTCGTCAAGTATTGGAATGTAATCGTACGGAATTATTGAATACATGTACATATTATGACACTGGTCAAGAAGGCATTGATCAATGTGTTAATAAATTTACCGAAAAAATGAATGAATTACTATTGCCGTTTACAGCCGTCACGTATACATGTGCCCCCAGATTAGATAAGAAGAGCAAAACGGAAGATAAGCCATGGTTTAATGAAAATTGTAAAAAGTTATATATTGAATACAAGCAATGCTTGTCCTCTTTTAACTCTGATAAATCTAGAGAAAACCGTAATAAACTTGTACAAAAAAACGCATATACAAGAGGTTAGAATGTAAATTCAAACGTGAATATAAAGCACAGCAAGGCAATATGTTAAATTACATGAGAAAACATAACCCGAAGGATTTTTACAGAAAATTCAGGAAAAGAAATAAGGGTGTTAAATGTAATCTGGACGAACATGCTTTTTACGAATACTTTCATGAATTATCTTCCACTGCACCTCAAGAGAATGAAATGGTAACTGACTTTTTACACGATTATGATACATGTAACAATATTTCTAATTCAGTTTTTAATGAATTAGATGCCGATATTACTGAGAAAGAAATACTTAAGGCGTTTAATAATTTAAGCACATCTAAAGCATGTGGTCAGGATCTACTAATTAATGAGTATTTCATTAAGTGTAAATATGTTCTTTTGCCTTGCCTAGTAGTATTGTTTAATAATATTTTTAAGTCTGGTAACTATCCAACATCCTGGTCAATAGGTAACATTGTTCCTGTTTTCAAGAAGGGAAATAAGGATGACACTAATAATTATAGAGGCATTACTTTAATAAGTTGTTTGTGGAAACTTTTCACCTCAATTTTGAGCAATAGACTAGTTGATTTTGATTATGAATATTCAAAAATAAGTGATGCACAGTTTTGTTTTAAAAAACATATCTCAACAGTTGATGCTATATTTGTCTTACAATCTTTAATAAGCAAAACATTAAAAAACAGAAAGAGATTGTACTGCTGTTTCATTGATTTTAGGAAAGCATTTGATTTTGTAAATCGGCAGAATTTATGGTTTTAATTAATCAAAGAGGGCGTGGAAGGGAAAATGCTACGTATAATACGTTCATTATACAATGATGTCAAATGTTGTGTTAAGTATAATAATAAAATGTCTGATTTCTTTGAGTGCAAGAATGGTTTATTCCAAGGCGAAATATTGTCATCTTTAATGTTCTCAATGTACGTTAATGATTGTGAGATGAATTTTTTAACAGATGACTGTCCGTCTATTGAATTGCAAACACTTAATCTATTTCTATTGATGTACGCAGACGACATGGTACTTTTATCCGAAACTGCAGAGGGTTTACAAAAAATGCTAGATTCACTTTCTAATTACACCAAAAAATGGAACTTAACTGTAAATATTGATAAAACTAAAGTATTAGTTTTCAGAAATGGAGGAAAACTAAGAGAGGATGATATTTGGTTTTATAATGGTTGCCAGTTAGATATTGTAAACGATTTTAATTACCTTGGTATTCTTCTAAATTTTAACGGTAAATTCAGGAAAGCACAAGATAGAATTTCTGAACAGGGTAAGAAAGCTCTTTTTGCAGTGTCAAATGTATGTAAGAAAAACTTTTTTAACATTGAAACACAACTTCATGTATTTGATACCTATGTTGCTAGTATTTTAAATTACAGTAGTGAAGTATGGGGGTTTCACAAAGCACCAAGTATAGAAAAATTGCACTTGAGTTTTTGCAAACGATTATTAGGAGTTAAGAAAAAGTACAGCAAATTGTATGGTATATCAAGAATTAGGCAAATTATCGATGGCTATTGTGAGAAAAGTAAGAATTTTTAGATATTGGATTAAATTAAAGACTTCAAATAACTGTATTTTAAATGCTATCTATCAAGAAATGCTTGAGAAGGGGAGTGATTGGTCGGATAGTGTCAGAGATGAATTATACAGAATGGGGTTAGGTTGTATTTGGCATAGTGATAAAATAATTGACAAAGATATTGATATCATCAAACGTAGAATGTATGATATATTCCAACAAGACTGCAGTGAACAGATAGAATTATCATCTAAGTGCTCATTGTACAAATATATTCACGAAGGTTTTGGTCTACAGAAATATTTAACAAAATCTATAGAGACTCAAAATTTGAAAGAAATATAAAAAATTCGTATGTCGTCACATAAGTTAAATATCGAGAGAGGTCGTTATAACAATACAGATAGAAGTCGTCGAATTTGTACATCATGCAATAGCGGGGATATCGAGGATGAATATCATTTTATTATTAAATGCGAAAGTTTTAAAGATATAAGAAGTAAGTGTATCAAGAGATATTATTTTCAAAACCCTAGTATGCAGATAATATAAAAGATCTGTCAAATTTAGCCAAATTTATCAGATTAAGCAGCAAAAAGAGAGAAAGTTTAGCATGAATAATGGCATACCGTATTAATACTAACGTACATGTACTATCAATGCCGTAGTTGAAGGTTTTATTTGAATGATTAAATTAATGTGTTAATAATATAGAATGTAATGTTACATTTATATGTGAAAATACTATTGCTGTAATGTGAGTAACGTAAATGTAATATTATGCGAACAAGATCATGTATACGTTATGTAACGTAAGAATGAGATAACATGAAATAATATCAATGTAATGTGCTAGTAACGTCTAATTATTATAATATATAGTTAATACAATGTAACGTATAAATGTAATGTGCGCTGGTTAGTGAATGTAAGATGAGTAACGTGTAGATGTAATGTAAGAACATTATTGGATATAAATCGAGTAACGTTCAAATGTAAAATAG
>SAYR01059903.1:951268-984798 GCA_004382745.1 Argopecten irradians irradians
TATTTGGCATAGTGATAAAATAATTGACAAAGATATTGATATCATCAAACGTAGAATGTATGATATATTCCAACAAGACTGCAGTGAACAGATAGAATTATCATCTAAGTGCTCATTGTACAAATATATTCACGAAGGTTTTGGTCTACAGAAATATTTAACAAAATCTATAGAGACTCAAAATTTGAAAGAAATATAAAAAATTCGTATGTCGTCACATAAGTTAAATATCGAGAGAGGTCGTTATAACAATACAGATAGAAGTCGTCGAATTTGTACATCATGCAATAGCGGGGATATCGAGGATGAATATCATTTTATTATTAAATGCGAAAGTTTTAAAGATATAAGAAGTAAGTGTATCAAGAGATATTATTTTCAAAACCCTAGTATGCAGATAATATAAAAGATCTGTCAAATTTAGCCAAATTTATCAGATTAAGCAGCAAAAAGAGAGAAAGTTTAGCATGAATAATGGCATACCGTATTAATACTAACGTACATGTACTATCAATGCCGTAGTTGAAGGTTTTATTTGAATGATTAAATTAATGTGTTAATAATATAGAATGTAATGTTACATTTATATGTGAAAATACTATTGCCTGTAATGTGAGTAACGTAAATTGTAATATTATGCGAACAAGATCATGTATACGTTATGTAAACGTAAAAATGAGATGAAACATGAAATAATAATATTAATGTAATGTGCGAGTAACGTCTAATGTATATAATATATAGTTAATACAATTTAACGTATAAATGTAATGTGCGCTGGTTAATGAATGTAAGATGAGTAACGTGTAGATGTAATGTAAGAACATTATTGGATATAAATCGAGTAACGTTCAAATGTAAAATAGAATTATAAATGAATGTATTGTGAGTATTGTGAGATATAATATGAGAACAATCATAAAAAAACAAGTTTTTCTGTAAGTAATGTATAAATGTAATATGAGAGTGGTAAAACGTGTTGTGTGACAATAACATATTAATGGTATATGTCAATAATGGGTGAAAATATTATATGAAAGTTAGAAAATAAATGTGACGAATGTAAATATATCGTAATGTGAGATATCTCTCTACACTACATACGTGTACGCTGCGAGTATATTGTGTGTCTGTACATATTGTATTGTTTTTCCTGTCTGCACTGTATATATATATGCACTGTACTGATAAACCAATTGGTTTAAAGTAATAAAGAACTGAACTGAACTGAACACATGACTAATTCAATTTGACTCTGTTTAGTGATAAAGGCTATGCAAACCCTTCACTTGGTTAATGTTAAGACGCCGAGACGAGATAATTTACTATGTCTGATGATTTATTTGTGAACGTGAACAATTATAATTTTGTTAATTTGCTGATATAAGCAAGGATCAATACAATGCGACATTCAGGATAATATCATATTTTCTCTCATACCTACAAGTAAAATATTGGCTGGTCTCTCATCCCTACTGATGTAATGCTGGCTGGTCTCTCATACCTACAGGTACACTACTGACTGGTCTTTCATACCTACGGATATAATACTGGCTGGTCTCTCATACCTACGGATATAATACTGACTGGTCTTTCATACCTACGGATATAATACCGGCTGGTCTCTCATACCTACAGGTACACTACTGACTGGTCTTTCATACCTACAGGTACACTACTGACTGGTCTCTCATACCTACGGATATAATACTGGCTGGTCTCTCATATCTACGGATATAATACTAGCTGGTCTCTCATATCTACGGATATAATACTGGCTGGTCTCTCATACCTACGGATATAATACTAGCTGGTCTCTCATACCTACGGATATAATACTAGCTGGTCTCTCATACCTACGGATATAATACTGGCTGGTCCCTCATACCTACGGATATAATACTAGCTGGTCTCTCATACCTACGGATATAATACTGGCTGGTCTCTCATACCTACGGATATAATACTAGCTGGTCCCTCATATCTACGGATATAATACTAGCTGGTCTCTCATACCTACGGATATAATACTGGCTGGTCCCTCATACCTACGGATATAATACTGGCTGGTCTCTCATACCTACGGATATAGTACAGGCTTGTCTAATGCAATACTCTGTCTTCTTAGTTGTATTAAATAGTTACCCATGCAATACAGCCTCGTGACGTAACGACGTCAACAATAGGACAATTTTAACTTTTTTTTCAGAAACCAGACTGGTTTTACTATTAAAGATGCAAACAACGGAATTTGCGATGAAAATATCATCCAATTTGTGTGTATATGGAGAATTTACTTGCAGTCGAGGTTTTCTTGAAACTTATATCAAAATGGCGGGATAGGTTAGTTGTAAATATGAGGAAAAATAATGCTCTTTTATATGCGGATATTGATTGAGGATGGGATAATCTACCATCGCGATCATAAACAGGTTGACAACATTTTATGCATCCGAGGATAGAATATCCCAATCCATCATATCTACATTGAACGAGTCTTATAATACTTTTTATAGGCTATGTCAACCGATCGAGGTTATAAAAGCTATAAAATCTCTAGATGTAAGTAGAGCGCTCAAGATGTTATGTCGAGATAATCATGAAATTAAAAATGTGCATGTCCCACATGTACCACTGTAAAATAACAATAAAACGATGGAACAAACAGGCTTAGGATACCCTAACTTTGGTGGCATATTCTGCCATCGTGTTTTTTAAGTCATTCCTAAAACCATAGATGTACATGAAACCTGTGGAAATATACATACGGGCTCTATGACTACAAACACTTACAAGGACAGCTGGCTGTACATTGTACATTGTACTTACACTACCGGAAGTACAGTGGAGTCATTCTCGTGCAAAGCGGCATCAAACACGCGGTTGCGACAAGACGTCGCGTGCAGATTTCGATAATTTGCTTAGACTAACAATAAATAGTTGAATCCTGCCAGATGGTATGAGATGAAATATTACGAAAGGAAGACGATATGCGCTATTGTAATAGTCTACTGTGTGTCGATCGATTATCTCGGTACTGTACCATGAATGATACAACATCGTGTTCTCCGTAAATAACCACATGTATCAATAATCAAGAAAACTGTGTTAAGTTACATAAATCGATTAAATATATATAAAAAAACATTACATATGTTAGATACACGTTTATCAACAAATATTTTAATCAATATGATAATTATAAAGAAAAATCTATTGTACAAAAAACTTCTTTGCTTGAACAAATTAGCGTACAATTTTAGGAGTAGTTTTTTATGCAAGATGAAACGACACCAAAAATTATCACAAAGTTAAAACATGTACAAAATGTATAATGAAAATAAATTCTGCTTGAATATTGTTTTTCATGTTTCAACATGGTAATTTTACATTTCATGATATAGATACTGTGCCTTATTCTATAGTAATACCAACATTTATGAACAAGAAAACCACCAGGATTAATCTATTAATAATTAACAAATATTGGATGAAATGCACTTACCTATCGCCGGTAAAACTCCTCGATTTTACGTTATTTATAATAATTTCACATTATTACTTGTTTACGCCAGTTATTCTAGGTTCATTTATTGACAAAATGTTGTATCTCCCACATTCCACATGACTACCAGACTAGTAGGCAATATATGTATTTTTATGCGGTTTACTTTGACAAGTATATGGTTTAATGAATCGCTTGTTTGGTTTGTACAGTCTCGACCTAACAAGCCGCAATACCAATGAAGTAAAATATAATTTCCCCATTTTTACCCTATCCCCTATTTTGATCATTTAAATTATAAATACAGTATATATATTCTGAGTCTCTGTATAATCGAAATTCGGTGTAGTAGATGATGTTAGTGTTCATTTCGAACATCCCTATATGCACCCATCCCATTTTAACCTCAAAGCAAAAGGGTGCTCTCTTTCCATTTGTGGAGTCGAAGAATAAACAGTTTTGCGTCTTAGTTTAATAGCGTCTTTAAAATAACAATAATTTTGTTGTTTGCTAAAGTTACTTAACAAGATGCCAGATAGCAAAGTATAGTCCTTTTTTAAGCTAGAAAGATATTAAAGGCCCACTACATTTCCGGAAAACCCCCAATAATACCATCAGAAAATTTATATCGATTGCCTTAGATAAACTTTCAACACCAAACAAATGCAATATTCCTTGTAAAATGTATGTTACGTAATAGTGAAGATTAAGTTTGCTGTTTTGCCGTCTGGCGCGGTTATAGTCAACGAACGTGAGGTAATTTGGACGACAGCGGGAAACATTAGATGACCTGAGCTATGAAAATTAACATTTATTTTTTTAAATTAAATTATTCAGAAGGTGATGATAAGTGTAATATCAGCAGTAGGTTAATAATTTTTGCGACTCTACAAAAATTATTAAATTCATTCACATAAACATTTTTAAACATTAAAACCGTTTCGGAAAGGTAGTGGGCTTTTAATGTTGAAGGAAATCCCATGTGGTCAGCCAATTTCCCAACTCCTATTCCCAGCTTATCAGGAAATCGATTGACCATCGACTTGGTATAAAGCGAGCAACGTATGTGGCTTCCATTTCACTTGGAGGATTATCATGGAGAAATGTATTAGTGTTCTTATAATCTGAATCGAAGATTCATAAACAGCTGTCCACATATAACGGTGTTAAGTGTCTGACTGACTGTTTACAATGCTAGATATAGGCTTTCAGATGTTTGAAATTGTTATTTTTGTAAGTTTATTTTTTTTACTTAACCGCGATTTTTTTCATTTTTCATTCGCTCTACATTTCTTATCTGAGACAGGGTTATACTTTTATGTTTGTAAAACATCATAATGCTTGTCTGTCCATTTGAATAGTTTTCACAGCTTAATTCATCAAACTTTATGATTTTCAATAGATTCCCGAAGAAAAAATTGGCACATATAAAACTCATTCTTGTATTTTTAGTATTTAAAGGGGTTTGCTGTCCGGTGTAGTTCCCGAATATTTATATTTGGGCCTTCTGTCTGCCAGGACTAACCAGTTTCACGAGTATTCCTTAACTTAAGATGCTTTTCATTACATTTTCGTTAAGAACTATTCGTGATCTTGGGTCCAAACATCCAACAGATACGAAGTAATATACTGCATTAAAAAGTACTATAGGTAAAATCACGTGTACATACCAAGTTAAAACAGAAAAAAAATGTTAATAATTGAAGTGTATGGGATGATCCTAAATGCTTGATAAACTCAATTATTATTTCTAAACTTAACTTGTATGGCGATAATTGCACAAAGAGGAAATTTTATCAATATCTGACACAACATTAAATGATGCTGACTGTAACAGCTGGCAAATGCCCATAAACATACATCAGTTACAAAACGCCAAATTACATTAACATATGATAAACATTAACTGATATCTTCTACTTCAATTACAAATTTAATACCGATATCAATTATTTAATTAAGTACTTTGGGGAAACCTCGAGTTACAATACATTAAATATCATTGCAATAGATTAGTCTGCATCTCAAACCGATTTTATGAGAATGAAATGTATTCAAATATTAATATACCACTATTTTATAACATGTGAAATGTACTTACCTTATCATTATGTACATAAGTATCTATCTCAAACCAATTTTATAAGGATGAATTCATGCATATGTAAATATGTAACTATTCCACAGCATGTGGACCTTGTTTACATCAAGCCTGTGTCTGCACGTGATGATTTCTATTTTTATTACCATACCAGCTGGATGTGTCACACACTGTAACAATATGTCCTCAGTATCCAGAAACATGTCTTTTTTATGCAGAAAAATGCTCATGCAAATTTTGCTCTATACTATCAATGATATATCCAGTTTAAACTATCCCGAATATTTGGATAGATATTATTTTTAGATGATACCTATTGGTTTTTTATTGCGTGACAGACAGATATTGTAAGGAAAGTCTCACCGGAAGTTGTCCGGATATACACTAACATTCTCATCGGATACAGGTTGTGTTGACGAGGGAAATAACTCCAGCTGTGCATTGTTTAATATGATAAAGAAACAGATGTTGAAATCCCTCATTGTCAGTATTAATCCATGCTATCCATCTCATAGTTTCTGTGTGGTGTTCGATACTGCTATTCTATTTTTATCCATTATATATACCCTTGATCAGCTGCAGTGATACACCAAAGTTAAAGAGAAGTGACTTACTTAATTTTAGAAATTTTAAATTTATTATGAATTCACATCGATTCCAGTATGATGATGCTATTTCATGTATCTGAATACTGTGTAGCTGTTACGTTACGCGGTTGTTTTATTTTCGCTGCATTTGCTTTACAATGAAACCCACGAATTCTTAACACCAGCGAAATATTCAGAAATTCATTGACATACCTAAGACAATACATTGGTACCAATTTATCTCGCAGATTTAAAACATTATAGGTAAATAATTGCAACAGGCTTTTAAGGAAAGTAAAAATAATGTGTTCTCATAATAAAAAGGGGTATCAATTTGGCTAGTCTGGGTATAAAGTTAAGGTAAGTTTAAAAAGGATTCCTTATCTGACCATATTCTACAACGTCATTAGATATAAAGTTAAGGTCAGTTTTAAGAGAATTCGTCATCTTACAAAATTAACTACGTCATTAAATATAAAGTTAAGGTCAGTTTTAAAAGAATTCGTCATCAGACCAAATTCTACTATGTCATTAAATATAAAGTTAAGGTCAGTTTAAAAAGGATTTGTCATATGACCAAATTAACTTCGTCATTAAATATAAAGTTAAGGTCAGTTTTAAAAGGATTTGTCATCTGATCAATTTTTTCTATGTCATTAAATATAAAGTTAGGGTCAGTTTTAAAAGGATTTGTCATCTGACCAAACTCTTCTACGTCAATTTTACATATAGTTGAGGAAAGTTAAAAAAAGAATGCATTCACAATTCAACAATAAATACAAATAATAAATGAACAAATGGAATCGGATTACAGTTCAGGATATTGAATTTAAATGAGATAGTTAATCAGTTGAATTTGCATAATCTATCAAAATTACGTTTAAGTATACATTTGTATGCCGATTTAAATAATAGATATCATAGATATGTCGTTGATAATCCAAAAAAAATGTTAATATATAAATTAAATACATATTACGGTGCCATGTAACATTCCGTCTTAATTTTCACCAAATGATTTATGTATTTTTAGAATAGGATATTACAGGAGAATGTACAATGATGAAACACATTCTTTACAAAACACGTATGCTATACATCAATACTAAAATGATACAATTTCGGCCTGACAAATAATATTTGCATTTTTAGTACAATATTTATCTCATCTTTCTTGTTTAGTTCAAATTTTGTTCCTTATTTTATTGATGTTTATCAATAACACATTATGTAATCTTTCTCATTTAAATATTGCAGAAGTCATATATAAATGACATTTAACAACAAATATTGTCTCCATTATTATTCCTTTGAGTACAGCAAATATAGCTTTGGCCATTTTGATCCATGTAAAAACAGTAATGCCATAAATGTTTGAGTATGCTACTAAGCAGTCCGCCTATTATATTATTTGTTTCGTGGCGTCCTCATCGTACGACTGGCAATCCAGTCGCGGATTAGTCTGTATCAAGGTTTTCTTTTAAACAGTTTCTTCTCAAATCTAAAATACCATCAGACTAAATAATGAGTATTTAGCATACTAAGATGAAATATTATTGAGTAAAGGAAATGCATATTTGTCGAAAATGAGGAGCCCTCAAGCACTGATATTAGGTCTAAATCATTCTCAGATAAATTCAATCTGATTATACTTATCTGTTCAAAGCCTGTTCTTTACATCCGTTGCCTGAACAGGCGCAGTATTTACAAACCATGAACAAATGAATTTAATCAGATTTTGAAAATAGCATTAATGATCACGATTTATTCACAGAACATGGGCCATATAGGGTAGCATGTCTTTAGAAATATAATTCTTGTCAATCCATAAGAGGCCAACAATCTTGATAATTGGCATGATATGATAAGGATTTTTGAATTTTGTTCAAATAAATGAGAGACCCATTCAAGTTCGTTGTGGCCACTTCTATCTTCAAAGTTCAGTTGGAATGGTTAAAAATAATCATTTTGAAGGTTATAGTGATACTTTTTATTTATTGTTGTAGCGTTGTTATTTTACTTAATAATCAGATCAAAGAGGTCATGTATCTTAAAGCATGTTTCTTCATATATTATGTACTCGGTGAACCACGTACCTGCTGAGTTATTCTAACCCAAACACCCTTCGTTTCTATTTAATATTTTAAACCTCGTGATCAGCCATAATAGATAAAATAACTCTACTAAGTTATGCTACTAATTGGTACACTGGGTTTGTAGCTTTACAGTCGTTTAATTTAATGCTTCGGTGTCATAAGATGCCATGCTGATGATTAACATTATATAAATTAAGAATCAATTTCAATATTCTATCAAAGTATTACAGTTCATTTAGTAAATATATGTCTTAGTAACACAGTTACAAACTTTTGCATTGCCCGGCAGGTCGCTTAGAAATATTTGGCAACGCCGAACGGCAACAGAACATGAAAATACACATTCCTGTCGGGTATCCCGACCAGGAATCGAACTCGGATCACTGGCATGGAAATCAAGAATGGTCCGCCAGCTGAGTGACAGATAATTATTTTAACACTATAACTAGTAACACAGACCAGCTCCGTTTACAGATGTATACATAAGCATATACCGGCGGTGTTCAGTTCAGCCAGTCTAAGTATTACTGGGCAATCCAATAAATAGTATTGTCAAACTCTATATTCTTTAAATATAATAAAATGAATTTTATTGCATTTTCATCCACAATGTATAGCAATATATACATGGATAGAACTAAATATGATCTCATAAAAGCATACAAGTAAACATATTATTTCCACACATATACTGTAAAACTCATTTGTGTCCAACTCGCTTGAATCGAATACATCGGATGAGATTTCAATAGATCCCGATTTATTTCCCTTTTTATATTAGTAAATAAAGCATGGATTGAATCGAATACTGCGGTTGAATCGACTACTTTTTGCGATCCCTTCTTTCTAAAATATACCAAAATTTCTTTTTTTATGTGGGCGTGTGTGTGTGTGTGTGTCGAACATTCTAGTGTCACGTTGTCTAAGGCAAAAGTCAAGTCTCGGTCCATTGACCAAACCTGACTGATCGACCGTAACAGTGCTAACTAATGTTATTGCAACTTTGACTTCAATGTCTTCAAGAACAGTAAAACACGGATGAGACGAACCATCGGATAAGTCGAATTTTTTTCCTGATTCCGCTGTCTTCGATTTATTCGTATTTTAATGTACATATAAAAAGCTTATGTTTTTACTTGTAAAACCACCTTCCTGAATTTAAAAGATGTTTCGATAAAGAAGCCAATATCTCACAAAAATTGCGGTTTATGAGATGACATAAGTGTATGTTAATGAAGTATATACATGTGTAATCATCATGAGCTATTCCATATTTAACGCCGTGAGTAACCATCATTAAAATAACTTTTGATACATTTAATGAAATTATGAATACTTTGAGCCATAGTGAAAATAATGCAAAATTGATGCAATATATCGATATTGACAAAACAAAGGTCAAAATATGTTTGCCCAACATGACAACATTTTAATTTCAAAATATAAACTTTATAAATAATGAACTCCCATTCTCCATACTCACTTCCCAAAACAAACGTGTATGTCCACAGTTCATGCATGCAGTGGAAGATGAGTGCTCAGAATTTGTTTATTTACACACATATGAAAACATGTTTGCATTCTATTTTGTCAACATATCTAGGTGAACATCTACCGCTTCATTTTGAAGACAGCATAGTTCATCTTGTATAATATGAACTATCCGTTGTGTAGAAACTATCGTTGATTTCCTGGTAATACTGCTAAACCAGGATACTGTGTTATTGGAATCAATGTCCGATTAACCACATTCTAATTCACAGTTATATCTACAAATCACTATAAAAGTCATTCCACTAAAGATAAAACTCACGAACATCTTAGGTTATACAGTAGTGGGCCTAGCGTAATCGTTAATAAGGATTAAAAATTAATATAAAAAACTTACCTTCTGTTTTTCACACGTGCATGGAAACACGGACGTACATTTCTGCGTGGCCACCACGAATCATCAACATTCCAATGTTTTGTCAGAGAAAGTAAACTTATGTTTTGCCCCAACTATTTACATACGTATATGATAGGCGATGTTAATTCTTGTTACGGTCTGCAAAACACATATACGCTCAAGGATTGACGCAGCTATGTCGTCTAGTTATTTATAGATTTGACATCACATGTGAGGAGCATAAGCAAACTGAATTGAAACTCAACAAAAATAACACACGTATTTATGTATAGTGCAAGCATGAAGAATGCAACATGTATCTGAACTTACACGTACATTGTAAATCTCGTATTTTCAGTTTAACGTGTTCCTATTACACGATAGAGCTGACACATTTAGAGAAAAAACAGCTCAGAGCTATAGGGATGTTTATATGCCCGTATTGTGACCCTTTAACACGGGAGTCAGTTTTGAGTAATTAACACGAAAATGGAATGAATGTTGTACACTATCCGGGGATATGGTCGCAAGCAAGCAATGGTGAGCTTTTTTGGGAGGCCCATCCAAAAGTTACAATCATGTCACATGCATTATAATGTACGACCGTAAAGGCAAATGTAAGTTTTGAAAAAAGGATATCATCAAAACTCATATTTCATATGAAGACGGGAAATATTAATTTTAAAAACATTCTTATCATACATTTGTTTTCATGTTAAATTAGAATTTCATTTTTTTTTTCAATAAAAAAAATAAATTAGCTTATAACATAAACTAACTTTTCTTAGCCTGTGTATTTTCGTGTTTTTTTTCTTAAGTCTCTCGTGATACCAGTTTAGGCCTTCAGTTGAGAGTTCGCCCCTTGGAGAAAGGCTCTGGGTTTCCATCCCCTGGCCGAGCCACTATTACCTAGAAAAGTGTTAGTATCCTAATAACTTGACCGCTATCAAAATACTCCGTATCTTCGGCAGCATATGTCAGTGACCTAACCCCTACGAAAGTGGTAATACATTCATGTGTACATAAGTGTACATGGAGACGTAACATTACATACCGCAGTCTCCCAAAATAACCATAGTAAGACACAAAAATAAACCTTGTAATTTTATAACATTAGAAGAATGTTGATGCTAAGTATGAAATTGTGTTTATTGAGACATATGATTAAACATTGTGATACTTTCAATTGCTATAGAATATCAGTATATACCATTTGAAATGAATCAAGAAGTGAAAAAAATTGTAAAATTTGATCATATATTTTAGTAGGCTTTCCTCCAGTTATGACAAAAAAATGCTGAGTAAATTGTACAAACAAATAACAGTTTACTTTCGTAAAATATTTTTTCCCTTATCTAAAATCTTCCTTATGATGGAAATGTAGTCCCAATATGTGAAGCTCTCTAACACTGGTGAATATAAAACTCTGAATTTCCTCGTTTTTGGGTAGTTTTAAGCAACAACTCTGAGTTTTTCAGCGTGTCATGATTATATTCAGTGTGGTCAGGTTATATTCAGAATTGTAACCGAAAACTCAGCGTGTTACATTATATTCAGAGTGGAGACCGAAAACTCAAGAGTGTACTATTAAACTCAGCGTGTCAGATTAAACTCTGCATGTTCGGTTATATTCAGAGTGAAGACCGAAAACTAAGTGCGCACAGGTACGTTGAAAATGGAAAAAGTCACCAAGCTTAGGACCCCACATAACGTGCACAACAAAGTATTTGATACAAAAACTGAGACTGTGACTTTATCATAATGTTTTAAGTGTATGTTGACATTCAATGTCAGACCTGCCCGGTTCGATGACGAATGACAATTGTATCTTGGTTAAATATATAAAGCTCAAGGATGGATGCACATCCTTACATAGATAATATCCCTCACATCATAACAAGAGAAAGGAGTAAATATTATATTGCTCAAGTAGACGTTGTCCGATTAATTTTCATTCCAACAGCCAGTGACATTACAAACGTGCGAGGAATTGAAGACGAATGAAAAAAGAGTAACCAGAGAGAAAAACATAGAATATTATACGTGGTTAATGGCCTAAGAAACAACTTACTCTACCTGGCTTTAGTCAACATTTGTACAGGGAACGTGGTAATTTTCCAGTAAATTTTTGTGATTACCAAAAACAAACTGAAAAGTTGCGTATATGGGGCCTTTAATGCCGTAGGTAAAAACTCCAAAGTGGTTTCCCGAACCTTGTCGGACCTTGACGTTGCAATACGACCACTAATTGGTGTGCCTGCTCATTCCCTCATTATATCATATTATAGGAGATTTCAGAAAAGATGGCGATGACGTCACACAAAGGTACATCCGGGCGCTCAAATGTACAACTCCGTATATCTGTACACATCAACATGGTGGGAACACAGCCGCTTCGATGTTTGTTTACATTTTATTGTAATAAATAGTACGACAATCCGACAATTGTTGCTTTATCTTAATTTCAAAAGGTGTAAATAAAAATATGTAACAATAATATATAGATATAAACATATTGTATTCATATATTTTACGATGTTTATACTCCATTTTCGACCGCCACGAGAAAAAACACGGTCGCCATTATGTAAATTTTGACAGAATATTGCAAATATCAGCTTGAAATTACATATTAAATTCCAAGTTACGCAAATATCGTACTGAAATTTTAATAAGCGATTACTGTTTTCTTAGTCTTACTTTGTAAAACACCTTAAGATGTGTGATTATCACCAAATTAAAGTTTGCTTTCGTAGATCACCCCAAGCGCACGACAGCCATTACGTACAGTACTGCCGAGATCTCGAATTTCGTCCTTTTTCAGAGTCACAAAATTACGTATTCTGGATAAATTTTTTCGTCAAAATTTTGGATTTTAGTTTATGGCATACAAATGAGTCAGTTTATAGTTACTTTTTATCATATTTTTAAACAAAACTTTTAGTATTTTAGGATTTTCGAAGCCGTGCGGAATGTGTCCTGGTCGGCATTTTCAGTATTACGATCTGTATTCATAAAAATCTAAATGTAGTCTATCCAACATGTATTCAAATTATTTTAAAGTAATATCACTTCAATTTGTGATTTCACTTAGAAACTCATGGAAGAAAAGCGCATGAAATAAAAAATGAACTCTACAGCATTAAAACTGAACGTTTTCACCATTTTATTTTTCGAGATATCGGCAGCCTTACGTTACGTAAACATGTACATTGCGTAGATCTGCATACATTGTATAAGTGTAACACAGTGGTTTATAGCATTCCTTTAAAGCAAGGTATACATGGAAAAGAACGAAATATATATCTTTTACAAGTAATTATTGAGATATGTGTTTGTAATTACGTATTTATATGATTAAATTCCCAACAATAAGATGTGGCATGAGGTGATCTATCAGCGAAGTCATGCATGAGCGGCCGTGGTCTGGCAAGATGGTTTATACATTTCGTTATATTTAATAGTGTTGTGAACAGCTTTTTCATGCATAACAGAAAATTACTCAATAAAAGCAATTATCTATTCATAACTTTTTCACAACATGGATTTCTACCTGTGAAGAAAAAAACGGGTACTGTTACGACCCGACACCGCTTGGCAAGCTGGCTCCAACACTAAATTTACACAAATATATTTAGCAATAAACAATTGTAAATGCAAAAATATAAATGTCTGTAACGTCAGAAGCAATTTTAAAATCGGAATTTGCAAGTATGAATGTGTATACTTTTGCAAAGTATCGATTGTGTAGCAGGGATGTACGTATCTGTTATTGTTTTTATTAGTCGTCATACTGTGTTTGTACCTTTGAGGACCCGGATGTAAACTTTCTGTGACGTCAGGCCATCTTTTCTGAAATCTCCTATATATATCTTCTGTTGCTTTAACCAGTTCGATTTCACTTACACGATCCACCAGTCTGATATTTCCCTGATGCCGTAGTCTGTTGGGACACACTAATAGTGTCATTGTGCTCCTAACCACCTTCAGCCTCATCCTCGATAATCCAGGGGTTCCGATCACTTAATATCTCTACACCCCTGGTATGTCTCGTAGTAAAACTGAAGGCACAGAACAGGTAATTTAGTCATTTGATGTACATCAAAATAGCCGTATAACGGTACACGGTGGATGACTGTGTGGCTTTGAAATAGGCGTCGCTCTCTCTATTGTGGCAGAATTGGAAGTAAGACTATAGTCTTTAAAGAAAATTTTTGTATGCCTGTGATTGGTTCATATTTTGCCTTCAATTTTACTATGATAAAGTCCAGGGGTGTAGAGATCGTATGTGATCGAAGCCCCTAAATTATCGAGGATGTTTCAGCTCAGGATGATCTGCTAACTATCTCGTCCTTGAAATGTTGGATAATTATAATGAGCCGGGCTTTCCTATTGTGGACACTTGTGCAATTGTAGAAAATAAAACTGTATCACACTGTTTTTTTTATCACATTTTGAATTAGCAAGCAACATCTCTTAGCCGGCTCGAACTTCACCCTTCAGTATATCTTTACATCGCTCCCTGACTCTTCCAAGATGCCAAAAAATAATCTTGCATGGACATAGGTGTATTAAATTTGTGGTTTGTGAGATATATTATTTCTCCTTCTTGTCTCAAGTATGATATTGAATGGCCATACGATACAGGAAGGGGTCCCTAGTTCACAGTTAATGACCCCGGGAAGATAAGTGAGGAAGTGCGTATTCAGAAGATCCGTCCAGGTCGTTTAATTGAGATTGTTTCGTACATAGCGAATATTTTCAGTCTATCAAGTTTTTTCGGCCATGTTGAGTCCAAGTGGTTTGATGGGCACCAGTACTGTGTTGTTGCTCTCAATTGTGGTTATTGATCGTATTGATCGTCTCATCAGCTGCTGTGCATCGTCATTCCCGTTGCATTAACCGATATGCCACTTTCATTTCACTTGATGAATCAAGTTGCATGTTCATCTGCTTTGTGCTTTCATCCTACAGAATGATGTTTTGGTATGTCTTTAGCTAGTAAACGAGATATTTTTTCAAGAGTTTTATAAATGGATGCATGTCGTTTTTGCACAGATCGTGACCGTCCAAGGCACGGGCTGTTATTTCGGATTCTAGTAACCTCTTTTCAAAATTTGATTTTCATGGAAATTAAGTTACAAATTGATGCAACTAGAATGCTGACAAAGATTTTCTGGAAAGTGAAAGCTACATTGACCAATAACCCGATATTATTATCATTCATCAAATATTTTGTTGTGCAATATCGGAAGGACATTCACAGACGTGCTAAATGCTCTCAAAACAAGCACAGGCTATATTTAGAAAGACGTACTATAAGCTCTCGAAACAAGCACAGGCTATAGTTTCAAACACATGTTATAGGCTCTCAAAATAAAGGTTTTAGCTACAAAGACATGTTATAGGCTCTCAAAACAATTTCATCAGCATATCTAATAATGATGATTGGAACTATGATAAGTTTTAAAAACAGTTTAACAAGAAGCTTACGATTTAAGAATGTAAATAACTTGCCTGCAGCTATAAGCTATTTATTGTATTTGTCTGACTTGTACTCCAAATCTAAATTTGCGACGACTTAATTTTTGTTCACAGGTTTATGTACATGTAGTCGCTATAGTTTTGAAACGTTTTCATGGCTAAAACATTTAGCGATTTCTTAATGCCAGCAAAATATGTATTCAAAATATGTTGGTACACACTACATATTATGAGCTTTTTTGTTAGTATCATTGATCACATAAGTCAAATGTATCATATATTACGACAAATATTTCTAAAATATAATTGCTTAGAAGAGATGCGAGATAAGATAACAAAATTGCGAAGAGCACGTGCACCGGTAAATCTACCTGGGTATTCCATATTTTATTATATACATAGAGAGTTTTGTGATATTTGTCTTATCGCTCTTTACATCTTGATCTTTTACATCAATTTGGATAAGTCTTAATAATGCTTTTTACATTCAATATATCGCAATAAAGAGAAATGACACATTATACATTCGGATCTATTTGACCTCCATCATGGTATACTTGTGCATTGACAAGGGTTTTAAGGCATTTGCATAGAAACGCACACATTATGATGACATCAGGGACAACGATCCAGCCAATCACGACTGCCATGAAGCCACAGGCCACGCCTCCCATCACCACACTGGAAGGTCGTGACTCGTACACACTGATTCTCCTACGTCGAAAGGTCGAGGTACTGTTCTTCATGACGGACAGTTCCGCCTTCAGTGCTTTGATGACATTCATCAATTCTTCTGGACTGAGCCGAGTTTCGTTAGCTTTCCTCCCTGTACACGGTAAGTCTGTAGTGTTTCGTACAGAACCTTGGAGTGATACATTTGTCGTCAATTGGGTCGTAGTCATGGTAACGGATACTGCATCTGCAGCCCAGACAGAAGTTGGCACTGGGGTTGAGATTTGCCTCACTGAAGAAGTAACCGGTATCAAAGTGGCAGTTAGTTCGGATGTTATGGATCCAGTTGTTGTATTGATATCCGATGACGCATTTACTAAAACAACCAAAATTAAAATCATAACAATATACAGTGAAGGATCAATCAATTTCTTGAGCAATTATAAAGGAAAGTTATTATAACTTGTGTTACCACTATGTTTACACTATGAAGAAAAAAATACTGTTTTGATACAGTTTGGGCAACGTCTATAACGGTACTGGTTATGCGTTGATTATACAAAATAGCGGAGATAGAACCTGTGAAAACATATCCTTATTGGAACAATTAATTTTGGAAGGACATCATACCTTTATGATTATAGACAAAAAACCTTTGGCTCTTAACACATTGAGAAATGCATCAAGAATCACATAAGATGTGATGTCTAGGGACGAGATCATATTAGTGTTGTCACTTC
Source organism: Argopecten irradians irradians (assembly GCA_004382745.1). NCBI lineage: Eukaryota > Metazoa > Mollusca > Bivalvia > Pectinida > Pectinidae > Argopecten > Argopecten irradians. The sequence continues at coordinate 968,342 of SAYR01059903.1, forward strand.
TGAGTATAAACTTACTGAATTCGCAAAGTCCTAGTCGTTTCTGACTACATTCTGAGGTACGGAAAACTCCCTCCAACATCATGACGCAAAGTTTCCGATCACACCATCTTGGTTGATTGTGACCTAAGTCCCAGTTATTCCAGGTCAACGGGGCGCCACTAATCCATGTATAGTTAGAACAGTCCATAGAGTCAGTAAATAGACCAATGAAATGTCTGTTGCTTGATCTGCAGCAAAAGAAAAAAATACTTACTTACGATTCCTCATAACTTGAGTTAACGCACTTTCAACAGCGAAAGAGTATTTGTTCTCGGTTTATATTAAGCCAGATGCTTTCTTTGCTTGATTTTAGAAGCCTGGTCAAATGTCATGAATTTGAATAGTCTGAACTTCAGTAAAGTCACCGAGACTACATACAAAATGTTGAAGAAAATCTGTTCTTACTCTATTGCTTAATCAAACCTAAACCCCAGAAACGTAATGGACTAACTGTCGTCAAAAACTGATGGTACTATGTGTCATACAAGATGAGACAGGTAGTTTAGCCTTTTGATGTGCATCCGAAAAATTGAATCCTGGAATATCGAGGATGAATTCATCAACACCAAAGGGATAAATATTACATGATGGTATACATCTTATTAAAATAATTGGAAAAAACCCCATTAAAAACGGTAAAAAAAATCAACAATAAATGGGAATACCCTGCCATACCTATACTGAATTCGGCGATGCAATAAAAGCGTTTCAATGGCGTAGTATTAATACAGACACGACTTTTTTGAAAAGCAAGTGAATGTGAAATATCTGTGTAGAACAGGGCATGAGAATTGTACCTGCTGCACCTGATGCGTGATCGAAATAGACGGCTTAATATAGGATCTTATTTTTTCTCTTCTTTTTAACAATTCTCTCCTTCCTTGCGTCTCTTGACATCGCCTTTGGTTTTCGGTTTCAAGAGCACTCGCCCCTTTGATGTAGGCTCTCGGTTATGTCCCCTGGCCGAGACACACAATAGCACATTGTATATACAATTATAAGTGGTAGTTTCTGCACCTGATTAGCGCTCAGGTTTAAAGTCGCATTATATTTGGTTTTTTAAGGGAGAGGGGTAAAATTATTGTCATAAAGTACCAAACTTTGCTGAATGATAGAGCATATATCCTTATGGAAATATCAACTAATGAAAAATGCTAAACAGTTCCAAGTTTTTCAAAAAAAAACAAACAGAAAACACCTCGTATAAGAGGGTGTTTTCCGACTCCTTGCCATACAGCATAAACAGAGCCTACAAAATGTAAACATATAGAATTTGGCAAAAAAACTTGGTAATGACGTGAAAGAATCCGAAATCAGCCTAAATCTCACTGAATACGAGTAAAATAACACAAATGGGCTCGTTGGAACAGGAGTAAAACGAGTCAAATGAAGTACGTTTCACAAGGAATCATAATGTACATCTCAGCAGAGATTTGTGAAAGCATAATGGGACTTTAAGATAGTGGGACGACTGGTTCGCCTGTTATTGTGACCGGGTGGAGTGTGTTGCTGAGTGTCTTCGGTGGCATACTTCAGTGATACAGCACTATAAAAAGGACAAAAGTTCAATTCCATTATACAAGAAAACACCGCACGAATAAACCGCAGTCGCCTAAAACACACACCTCGAACTACACACATGCAAGACACAACATCTATGGGACGTTAACTATTCAAACAAACAAACAAAGATTTGTTATTATTTTCAATAACTCAAACAAGAAAAAAAATCCCCGAGAGTATCAGTAAATCTAATGAGGTTATAATATAGTAAAACAGAGTCAACTTTGTCAAAAATATTAAAGCAATTGATCAACATGGTATATATTAAAGATGCTCCACCGCTGACAAACGGTATTTTTTCACTATCAACGACATGAGCAAGCGATTAAGTATTTTTCTTCAGTTAAAAAAGTTACTTACTTTACACCATTACTACCATTTAAAAAGTTGAGCTCCTAATTTTATATTTAGTTAAAAATATAAAAAATAATTAATTGCATCCCAAAAAAAATCCGTGTCACTATATCCTATATGGAATGAAATACTGATTGCGCATGCACCAAAAGCAAAATGAATTATTTTATTATATTTTTTGTGTTAATATATATACACGATTAAACACCAATTATTTTTCAAATGGTGAATGCCATTTATGCTCTGTCGGCGGTGGAGCATCTTTAAACCTTTGTAAAAGGTTTCAAGAAAACAAAATTGACTTACATAGTATTGTTATAGAGTTGTCTATCGTCTTCCATCACATGTTCTAATTTGGATGGAGTATCGATCGTGATCAACCGACCGTGACGTTCCTCACAAGCAGTTTTGGTATCTGTCATAATCATCCTACTCGAAGTGACGAAGAAAGGCGATTCTTAAGCACATCCTAAGACAAACAAAGACAACAAGCATATTCAATACAAAAGTGAAGCTACCACGGAGATTTTTTTCTCATTTATACACCGCCCATTAGTTAACTTTTTAGTAGAATTGCACTTGCTGAATACCTATACTAAAGGGCAGTTGCTTGCTTTTACAGTAACTTGGTAGTTATATTATACTTACTTCCATGAAGCATATTTCCGAAAACTCCTACCGAATACAATTACAGACCGGACCTTCTGGTCGAATTAACCGGTTGATACCGAAACCAAGGTAGGGGCCATCAGAACAGAGAGTGTAAACCCCTCAGGATCCTTCAACTCGATCCTTTAGAGAAACTTCGGAAACATCTTTGTATAAAAAAACTCACCTTTGCTCAGCAAAACAGACAGTACCAAAAAGTCCGTAAGTCCCCATTGCATATTGGCTGTTTCTTGTTTGTAACTAACTTGGATAATCATCTCCAGCTATACATGTTAGGCCGTTAGAATAGTTCGTCGGTACGATTGACCGAGGGAGGTATCTGGATTACTGCATCATCTCAGCTTCGGTGTAGAAACTTGTATCTTTGATCAAAACCCTGACCACAAAACAACTGAAAACTTGATCTTCTATTAACCTCGAAACAAATTAAATTTGAATCTCACTGTATTTTATCGGTACATATTGTAGTCTATTCCACACGACGATAGCCCAGAACTTATTGCACATCATCTGTGAAAATACTGTTTAAACTTTCACTGTAGACGCTAGTCAAACATGAATTATTTATAAATGTAGCGTCTACATTCTTTACAAATCAGGCGGAACCTACATCTATACATATTATGTTGAATGGATTAGTAACTTCCAATTAACAGCTAGGGAATGAAGTGGATGAAGTGTGTGTGTGTGTGTGTGTGGGTGTGTGTGTGTGTGTGTGTGTGTGTGTGTGTGTGTGTTTTTGGAATCTTTGTAACAGTGGAGCTCTTGTCCTTTTTATAGTGCTATCACACTGAAACCTGCTGCCATAGAAACATATCCCAATCCGTCACATTAAATCAGTTGTCCAAATCCCTTTATGCCGATGCTAATTTTATAAGCAGGAACCATGCCTTCCTCACAGGAGCGAGCGCTCAACTCGTCGCCAAAAGTGATACCTACCTCAGCGGATCTGTGTACAAATACATAAGAATTGTGCAATTTCGGTTAAAAGCATGAAACTTGGCATACTTCTAGATTAATATGTTATAGGTTAACAAGAATTAGGAGCTACTTAGAATTATGTCTATTTACAGCCGAATGCGTCATTCAAGCTGGCCGCCATGCGGAAATTTCGCTATAATAGAAAAATTAACATAGGTTTGTCAAATTTCAAATTAAGTATTTAGAAACTTAGTTTCTGCGTTTGAAATATTGAATACGCCCCTGATAAAAAATTAATGATATTTTTGTTGACAGAAAGTATGATTTTGCTATATAGCCATGGTAACTTTGCATAAAGTATGCATTTGCAAATTTGGTCAATTTTGGCATATTTTTGAGAGTTTTTCTTTTAAAAGCAATATAGCACAACCTACAACAAACTTCATATTTTAAAGAATTAGCAGACATGAAGAATACATCATTTTGAGAAAAATAAAGTTTGTTCTAGAATGCACTCTATGTTAACTAGATGAAAAACTGCATAAAATGGGCTAATTTTGAGGAAATGTTGACATTGCGCAAAATTTATGTATAATAAAAATGATTGCCATGGCAACTACAACTGCTATATTACCTAAAAGCACTATCAAATATGTCAGGTATGTACAGTGTAGCTAATATTTGAAATGCAAGATGCAAATCTTAAAATAACAGACTTTGAAAAATAACGGATTTGGGGGCCACAAAAGACCCTTACCATACCTAGTCCTTTCAGTAAAATTTTTAAAACTCTCCAAAATGAATGCTAAAATGATCTTTTTAGATTCTTTTCGTGATTTATTGTTTCCCACATGGTGCAGTGACTGTCCACAACATACACAACATAACTCAGAAAGCTTACAGTGGCCTTCTCAATCCAAACGTTAAGATGTCACCCCTGTTTATTCAGCACTTACTGAAAAACATTCTTTCGTTTAAACGAACTACAACATCTACCTGTTCAAACAGACTTGAAGCGCCTAGATGATGGTTATGGTATATTATTGGTCACTTTATTAAACCGTACACCAAAGTAGCATAAATCGTGTCATGTGAAATTCAACACCACGAAGTGTAAGCGGGCAGATGAAAAGAAGAATTACTTCAATATTATTGATATTGAAACTGGACCTACTGTTACACAGAAAATAAGTTTACAGCAACAGCACCAATGACATGTTTCTTTTGTAATGAGGCAATTTCAGAATCTGATCCGCTTCCGAAAGCTTCTACATTTGATAGCCGCGTACGCATTTTTGCCATTGAATTGCAAGAAAAAAACTCGCAACCAAATTGAGTATAGGAGATTTTGTCGACCAAGAAACATCCTTGTGTTATTATACAAAACTTCGTCTTCACTCAACAAGCCCAACCAGCCGGAGGCCAGGACTGACGAAGATGTTGCTCCAGTTTTCAAGTTGGCTGACCTCGCCATCCTTGACAGAGCAGCACTAGCATATATTCTCAGAAGCAAATGTAAGAACATTCAAGAACTATGCACAAAAATGTCTTCCTGGCCTACTTTTTGAGTCAGCTACCACAAACTAGTTAGTTTTCGAACAGTATTTCGATTACAGCCTCAAGGGTTAGACGAGGAGAAAACGTGGCAATGGTGTGAGGAGGAGGGTGGGTGCTTTGGTGAACCTACCTGGAAATGAGCAGGACTTCCTGAGAACAGATGCAAACAAGACGGAACTGGCCTCGTTCGTTGCATGTCACATTTCAACGACCGAGACTGACAAAGAGCTAATAACCACACATGGTTTTGGCGTCATCTGTACCAGAACTGAACTCGCTCTCGCCCTGCACTCTCGATGAAGCCGACACAAGGATGATCGTCTATATGAGAGATGCTGTTAACGAAGGGTGTGAGAAATTCTTCATTCGAACAGTTGACACAGATGTTGTTGCCTTAGCTGAATAGCAGTTGTTACCAAAACTCAGCATCAGCGAAATACGGGTGGCAATCAGAACATAAAAGAGTTATCGATACAATACTGATCATGATTCATGATATGATATTAATGTCTCTGCTATTGGCCCGCGGAAGTCATTAGCCCTTCCATTATTCCATGTCTCCACCGGATGTGACGCTGTATCAGCATTAAATACACGAGGTACGAAAACTTGGGATACATGGAAGATATTTGGAAAAGCAACACGAACATTTCCAAGAATAATAAAGGAAGATGGCTGTCCTGTCTTTGACGATGATAAATGTTTTATTCAATATAGATGCAAAATTTCTCGAGATTTTATCATAAAATTGTAAATACCCAGAGGTCCTATGGGTCAAATGTCCAACGATCAACAACTGTTAATATAATATATAGTAGAACTGAAATACAGCGCTTTTTGTTGATATAGCCGCTGTCCTGTTGGCATTTATACTCCCATAATTACAAAAACTGAATAAAGTTCAATGTATATATCTATATTTTTAGGTCATCTGACCCGAAATTGTCATTATGCACCGTCCATTTTTCCAATTTTTCATTTAAACGACTTCTCAAGAACCGAAAGGCCCAGGGTACTCATATTAGGCCTGTGACATGCTGGGATGAAGTGCTACCAAGTTTGTTCAAATGAATGACGTTGACCTCCATTCAAGGTCACAGGGGGTCAAATAGGCTAAAATCGTTTAACGACTTCTTGTCAAAAACCAAAAGGCCCAGGGTATTCATATTGGGCCTGCGGCATGCTGGGATGAAGGCCTACAACTTTTGTTCAAATAAATGACTTTGACCTTCATTCAAGGTCACAGGGACTAAAATATGTTACAATTGTTTAACATACAACTTACTTTGTACGTAAATACTTAAGCTTACCTATACTACTTTTTAAAAATTCTTTGATTGGTAATAAAATTCTACTTTTGTTCCCCTTTGTAGTACAGAGAGATCAGGGAGAACTTGACTTTCACGCACCAGTGGTTTTATAGGAATAGATTGGTTTGTACAGACTACAGTATTAATTCTTAATGAAGTTTTATCAGTTTATTGGGCTTAGCACCTTGATCACAGGTACGGAACATAGAAATCACTCTACATGAAATCAATTTTGAACTCAAAAGTATATGATCTAGAATTCCTATGGATACAGATCATTTGCTCTGTATGTAGGAAGCCAAATCAATACCATCTACTTAATATAGCCATAGAAATAACGATATATGGATAGCTGTTGTTTTTATACATGATATTATTTTAAATTCTTAACAAAGTTTTCTTTTTTTTAAATTTCATTATATGATGTACAACTCAAAACAATGCTTGGTTTTCATATCAGTTTCATTTAATTGTATTCAACTACAGAACAGATGCATATTCAACCAATATGTAGTTTTATATTGTAACACTTTTATCACATAATACCATAGCTACTGTCCATTTTATAACAGGAGATTTCATCCACTTCTGTCCATCTGACCTATCTGTTTTTGACATCAACAGGCTGGACCGTGTTGTTCTACAGCTGCTGTATCCTATCAACATTTCTCCACAATCTGGTCATGTTTAAATTGGTGGTTCTTAAATTCTATTACTTTCCGACACTTCTGATGATTTAGTTTGCTTATATATTATCACAGTTGTAATAAGCAGCTGTTAGTACAACCTTCTCTCCCCTCTGAAATAGTGGCATGCACAATCATTCTTTTATGTGGATTGGTCCACTATACATTACAGGGTAGAGAGGTGAATAAAGTTAACACAAATCCATACACACAAGTCTTTGTTAACAGTCTTTATCTGTCCACCTCCCCAAACACTATGTCCATTGTACCTGCAAAATAACAAGTTATATAATAACAGATTTTTAAGTAAACTTTTTAGTTTATATTCACTTTCTGAAGTAAAACGGCTTCCAGATATCTTAATAATGTTGGAAAAGGCAAAGTATGACCTCATAATTTGTTTATCAAGACTGAAAAATACCAATTTCAAATAAATTATGGTTTACCTGAAAAATATAACCAGATAAATCTGAAATATATAACCTGGTGATTAAAATTGTAACTTACCAATAATAGCGACAATATCAGCCAACATGTGCCTTTTACCGACAGCATCCAGGCCCGCCTACAGAAAAAGTCAAATTTTAGGAAGTGCATATAAATACATGAGAACATCAAAATATTAATCATAATTAACCGTAAATAAAGCACATACCTACAAGTGTTTATTACAGTTCCACACTATTCAGAGCTGAAAGCCATAGATGTCAGTTGCATCAATTTGGTACAACAACATCTACCATGTAGTCTGACATGTTTGGATTTTCCTAATATGTCATTACCCATATAAAAGATACGTTTTGAATATGAAAATTAATTATTTCCCATCCTAATTCATTTTGAAAGTAATATCTAAATAGTTTCAAAATGCATACGTACCAAATGTGCAAATCCTGGAGCACGAATTTTACATCGATATGGCTTGTTAGTACCATCAGATACCAGGTATACCCCAAACTCGCCCTAGAAAAGACAAACAGATGTGTTCAAAATTGTTGGTCTTACCTACAGAACACAGATATACATGATTTAATATCTTAGTCTGCAATGGTAGCCTGTCTATAGTGACTACTTCGATGGTCATTATAGACAGGTTTTAACAGGTGAAACAGTTCTATAGGACGTGTGTATCTCCTGTTTAGCCATGTAGGTAGATCATTCTAGGAGACATAATGATTTTACCTTAGGGGCCTCTATAGCCGTGTAGGTAGATCATTCTAGGAGATATAATGATTTTCCTAAGGGGCCTCTATAGCCGTGTAGGTAGATCATTCTAGGAGATATGATGATTTTACCTTAGGGGCCTCTATAGCTGTGTAGGTAGAACATTCTAGGAGATATGATGATTTTACCTTAGGGGCCTCTATAGCCGTGTAGGTAGATCATTCTAGGAGATATGATGATTTTACCTTAGGGGCCTCTATAGCTGTGTAGGTAGAACATTCTAGGAGATATGATGATTTTACCTTAGGGGCCTCTATAGCTGTGTAGGTAGAACATTCTAGGAGATATGATGATTTTACCTTAGGGGCCTCTATAGCTGTGTAGGTAGAACATTCTAGGAGATATGATGATTTTACCTTAGGGGCCTCTATAGCTGTGTAGGTAGAACATTCTAGGAGATATAATGATTTTACCTTAGGGGCCTCTATAGCCGTGTAGGTAGAACATTCTAGGAGATATGATGATTTTACCTTAGGGGCCTCTATAGCTGTGTAGGTAGAACATTCTAGGAGATATAATGATTTTACCTTAGGGGCCTCTATAGCCGTGTAGGTAGAACATTCTAGGAGATATAATGATTTTACCTTAGGGGCCTCTATAGCTGTGTAGGTAGAACATTCTAGGAGATATAATGATTTTACCTTAGGGGCCTCTATAGCCGTGTTGGTAGAACATTCTAGGAGATATGATGATTTTACCTTAGGGGCCTCTATAGCTGTGTAGGTAGAACATTCTAGGAGATATAATGATTTTACCTTAGGGGCCTCTATAGCCGTGTAGGTAGAACATTCTAGGAGATATGATGATTTTACCTTAGGGGCCTCTATAGCTGTGTAGGTAGATAATTCAAGCAGATATGATGATTTTACCTTAGGGGCCTCTATAGCTGTGTAGGTAGATCCTGGTGGTACCCTCATTCCTTCGGAGTACAGCTTAAAATGGTGGATCAGGGCTTCCATAGATGACTAAAGTTACAAAACAAAATATCTATTATTACAAACATTCACACGATACAGAATAGTTTCCATCATGAATTATCAATTTATACCAGAGAATGAACATGACAATGAGCAGTCAAATTCTTACTTTTAAGATGTATGTTTACCTTCATTTCAGCTCTACTGGGTGGCACAATCTTGTTGTCGTCCACTTTGATTTCCCCTGCAGGCATCTGGTTCATACACTGTAGAATAATTCTCAGACTCTGTCGCATTTCCTCCATTCGGATCAGATATCTAAAGAAGATGACAAAACGTATTACAGATCTACTATCGGTTTACCTGCTACATAACTCTACCTATTTCCATGTTCCTGCTCCATACTCTATCTATTTCCATGTTCTGTCAGCTTCAGTAGTTGATCCCTCTCACATCTACATAACTTCTCCTAAAGATTCTCTGGGGTGCTGGGGAAGGTCTCAGCCTCGGAGATGTAACGATATAGACATTCATATTGTCAATATATAACAGCCCCCGTCCCCCACCCCCACCCACACTTCCTGTAACTGCATAGTAGGACAGCGGAGAATATTCAGCCACCCTTGTGTGAAAGCTACATGTTCTATATGGTGACTATACATCAAAACACTGTTGAACATTACAATCTATTTTCTTGTTTTTAACTTTTCTGTTAATTTCCTATTACAAACAAAAATATTTGTGTGGTACAGGAATCTGGCGGACAAGGAGACCGCTTTCCACAGTCATGAGTGATAACTGCACTATAAGTCTTAGCAGTAGAAATGTGTCATTACAGACTCTAGACTATATTTGGCCAAACAACAGAACCCAATTTCTTCCTTACATGGGAAAACACTTACAGTTATTTCCATATGTATAGACTGAGATAATACTGTTATTTCCTGTGTATTGCCTGCAGGCAAGTCTGCCTTACATTTTGTTACGTCAGAATACCAGAGAAAACTAATACCCAATCTTATATGCGTGGGTTAAACATTGATAGAATGCAATCTTTCAATTTTACAGAAAACAGCAGGGCAATAGCTTTTCAGAGTTATCTTTTCTTAATAACATAAAAAAAATTTAAATGAGTGGATTTTCTTACATCTATGTCTACTTAAAAACAAAGCATATACCTATATCATTGGAAAGTTTGCATGTCTTTGAATATACCTATACTCATATTGTATCACCATATTTATCATTATAACAGACTTGCATGTTATTCGGAGTGCAGACTACACATGTACACTGAAGTTTATATTGATGTATAACCTGTGCCAATCTGCCAGTGTGGGTTATCTGGAATTTATTTCACTATAAATATCTAAATTTGCTTCCTGCAGGCTATACCTTGATGCATATAACACGCATGAAGTTACAGCAACTGTTGCATGCATGACTTCTGAATTAAAGTCCAAATTCAACAGAACAGTTTATTCTTCAATCATTGTATTACCTTAACATTCAAAACCCACCTGTCATAGCAATCTCCCTTAACACCAATGGGAACATCAAACTCGACTAAGTCGTAAGCATCGTATGGCTGTGTCTTCCTTAGATCCCAGTGGATACCAGAGCCACGCAACATCACACCACTGAAAGATAAAATTTACCATAGGCATAACACACACAAGCCATGTGCATAACAGCAAAATGTAAAGGGAAGTAATTCATGAAGCTATTGAGAAATACAGAAAATGAAATATAATGTATATCTAAACAATATACGTACTTACAATGCTAATGGAACACACTTACAAATTCTGTGTTCTGTCTACTTTCAAAGTACGGAAATATTTCAACTTTATAATAAACATTATAAGATATTGGTGACCCTAACTATTAATAGGACTTAAATATAATAATAATTGAAAAATATTAACGATTTAGTTCTATTAAAACTGGAACCAAGCCAGACTTGTTATTTATAAATACACAACCTAAAGCAAATGCTTGGTGAAGACAATTTAATTTTTTTATCTATGCTTACACACATTAACAAAATTTAGCAAATGAGAAGTGTTGTATATTACCTGAAGCCAAAGTTGAGAGCGTCCTCTGCTGATACAATGCCAACGTCTATAGTTCTTTGTTTCCAGATTCTGTTTAGCGTCAGCAGTTCTTCTACTTCATCCAAACGCTGGTTAAACTTCTCAACAAACTCATATATATCATCTAATAGTCCAAGGGGCAGATCCTGTCAAAATGATAATAGTTTAACTTATCAAAATAAACATGTTAACAAATATCTACCAATTTAGAATTTTATCAAAACCTGGAAAAATTTCTTTTTCTAATGGAAAGCTCATTCATCCCCGAAGACACACTTTTAGACTCTGCGAAATCAAGGACTAGAAGAGTCTGTTAAGAAATTTGACGAATGAATGAGTTATACATGTGTAGGTTTCAGCATGAACGTCATTTGAATCCTACCCCTAATGTCAGATCTTGTAGAGGTGCTCTTGATTTCATCATATTCCAAGTTTGAATGCTACTGATATCATCATATTCAAGTTTAAGTAATATTGCACATAATAGTTTTCGAAAACAAATCTTTAACACAAAATTTAACGTCAAATGACATATGTTGATGTCGCTTGTTTTAATTTGGATCAGTCAATCAGATATATACATATCTCAATGACTAATCTACTGAGAATAAATCAAACAAAGCAGAAGATATTTTTATCATCACGAAGTTATAGTACCTGTGATACACCTCCAGGTCGAATGTAGGCTGCATGCATTCTGGCTCCCGAGACTCTCTCATAGAACTCCATCATCTGAAACAGGTATTGGAAAGTCAGGTATGATAAATACTGTAAATTTCTGTGAATTTTTCATGTAAAGTTCAAAGAACTATATTTGGCTAATAACAAAGTCTAGATCTTCCATGGAACTACTCCTTATTAAAAGATTATGTTTTACAGCAGGTGATGTTTGTCTGTAAAATTTATAAATGTTAAAAATTATATCATATAATGTCCAACTGGATGTTAAACTTTCAATATTCCCTTTAAAGTTACCATTCATTCAATTCTGAATCAATTACATTTGTTTCAAAAGTATGATGCAACGTAAAGGTACATAAAAAAACACCTTTTCTCTCTCTTCAAACAGCCAGAAGAAGGGTGTCATAGCCCCTACGTCCAAAGCATGTGTACCAACTCCCATTATGTGGTTCAGGATACGGGTAATTTCAGCAAACATTGCTTTAATGAGAATACAACATCATTTTAAGCAAACTCTTACAATTGTCATATTAATTCAAAACTCACATTATTTATCACAAATACCCTGAATCTTATTCCAAGTCATTTAATAATGCTGTTCTCTTTGGTTATATGAAGAATTTGCGATATTAATAACTTATTTGTTATTTCTCTTTCTCACCAAACCATATAATATTATGTAAATAAAAGCTGTAGATGGTGATTTTTTCCATAACTTTAAACATTCTTTTCAACTACAGAGAAGTTAATATTCAGCTTTATTGGTACATAGAATGACCAAAACACTTACTACGTATATATTTAGCTCGTAACGGAATCTCAATGTTGAGAAGTTTTTCCACAGCCAGTGAATAGCACTGTTCGTTGCACATCATTGAAACATAGTCGAGTCGATCAAAGTATGGTAGTGCCTGAAGGTAAGTCTTGTATTCTATCAGTTTTTCTGTGCCTCTGTGCAGCAGGCCGATGTGTGGATCTGCTCGTCCTACCGTCTACAATACAAAATACAACAATGACAACCTACTGTCTTACTCTACAACAATACACTAAAGACAACAATTAACAATACACAACAAACAATATATGAACAGTAAACAAAATACAACCATTACAACTAACTGTCTATGGGTCTCAGATGGCCATCTATAACACAATTTGTGCTATGTATGAAGACCACTGTACATGTATATATACATACGTAGTTAAAAATGCCCCTTCCAATTTGATGAGAAAACTTGATGGGAAATAATAATTAGTATATTATAATCATTAACTTATTGTAAGTGTGTTTTTTTATAAAAAGTTGTATTGTACATGTATATATATATAATCACTGCTATCTCACCTCGCCATCCATACTCAGCAAAAGTCGCAACACCCCATGAGCGGCCGGGTGCTGAGGTCCAAAGTTGATCTCCATCCCCTTAATACCCTTCTCCATGTACACAGTAGAAGCTTTAAACAAACAAGTTTTATTGTAAACAACCATTTCATATTTGTTTTCTGTCAGCAAGATTTTTTTTAAAAGATGACAAGTATTCTCAACAGTAAAAAGAGCGGGTCAGTGTGTTTTGTGCATAATGTTACATATATGGTCTCTGCCACACAGCTGACAGAAACATGCTTTTTGGCTCAGTCGGTAGAGCCATAGTTTTCCACACCGGAGACTCAGATTCGATTCCTGGTCCGGGCTCTCAACAGGAATCATATTGGGTATTTTCCCTGTTCTTCTACATTACCATCTGTAAACAAACTTTAACCAAAAACAATGTATTTCATAATTTACATTATATACCGCCATTTATTTCTTATTTTAAGACAAACTGATCTGATTCATTTATTTTTTTCAATACACTGCATGTGATGTATAACCTGCCGGATAAATCACAATTTCACAATGACATTTGTCGCATTTGACATGTTAAGTTTATGAAATAATTTTGTGCCTTCTGTGACATAATTCTCCAAAAAGATAAACATAGATACATGTAACTAACAAAAACTAATTTTGAAATTTCTTTTTTTTTTTCTAAAACAACTTATACTATTCCAAGACTTATGATGCTTAATTTTAATGTATTAGGTATATGGAAGTGGTAAAGAAAATATAAAAAGTCTTCTAAACAGATGATGGTGTCAATGAGCTACAATTGGTGCTTATTACAGCTAATGGAGTAAAGTTATGCTTACGGTAGATATTTAAAATGGTCGTTATATATGTTAAATTATAATTGGAGACCTACAAGAAAGTAAAGAAAATTGTGCCGGAGTGATTTTCTGAGGCAGTGCTCCATTACCACACATAGACACCATTACGTGCCCAGCTGAAAGGTATAGTAGGCCGGGTACCTGTATTCCAATTTGTTCTTAATAAAACCATATACTTACAGAAGTCAGGAGCCTCCCATTTTTGGTCAGTTCCTGAATAGAATCCTATTGGGGATTTGAACTCCTCCAGCATTTCACTCCCCGGCACCCATTTACCATTCCTAGTCAAATGAATAATGTACCACTTTGTCAAAAAAGAGTCTTAAATCACAGGAGTTTGACGTTCTGTCAATAATAATTTATATATATATATAAAAAATACCCCTATATACAATATAAAAACACAGGTTTTTATATAGAGTATATAGAGGTATTTTTTTAAATGTTCATACTAAGCTTATATATTTTTGATACCGATTATTGACAGAACGTCAAACTCCTGTGCTTAAATATAAAACAAAATTGTAAAGCAGGTGAAAGTGCATTACAGTAGCAATAGATCAGTCATTTTGATCGATGTTTTACAAAAAAAAACAATCATTGTTAATTTCAAATAGGATGTTTCAGTCCCTTGTGGTTGTGGATATTTCCTTAAATCTAATAACAAATATAGAGAGCTTCAGTACAAATAGAATTACGATTCAGTATAAATAATCGACTTTCACGTAATACAGGGACCTGTGCATTCATTATGGCTACCTTAAGTTCATGCTTCGTTTATGACACATTTTTATAACAAAGAATTATTTGAGAGCTTTTAAAAAGACCTGTTTCTTTTAATAAATAGACAAATAGGTTGCAGTGTGTTCAACATGTTCAAGGGCAATGGGATATCGAGGCAGACAACGTTCAAAACATTACAGCTCGCTAAGCAGAAACACATGGACACAGATCATTTGTGTTTTGAAAGTGATTTACCTGACAGATACTGCAGCAGGAGTAGTTTTCAGCACAGACCGGCGAATTAAAGCCGCCGTTGAGTTTCGTAACAAACCTAAAGCAGCCATTTTGACCGCCGGAAGTAGATGGCTTCTAAATTTAAGGTGCGTTCGAACTGAAATTTACTAAGGGAGATAACTTCTCTCTGATGGAGATGTACTATAAGGAATTTTCAGTCTCGTTTCGACAAAGATCAAAGAAGTTATGAGATTTTCAAATACAATTTAATTAATCTCTATAGCAAGTTGCCAGTTGCAAATTTTGTCAAAAAATTACAGCTCTAAACTTTAGCAGATTTGTTATACGGGGAAATGGCCCATTTGGCGGCCTTTTTGAAATTGTGTCATTTTTCGCTTTGAGTAGAGTCAGAAACATATATACATGTATATATGTTTTTGGTAATGCACCAGCATTTTTAGCTGTATCGAGCTAATTTTTGCTGTAAATCTTTACTTGGTTTGTGATAATTTAATACGTGAAATGATTCACTTTTTTCACTTTATTTTACATTTAATGGTAATTTGAGCACTTTCATTTTTTACTCTAAAATAGTGAAAAATAACAAATATTCAAGTGGGCGCAAAAAGTAAGCACACGGAACCCCCCCCCCCCCCCCCACTTTTTCTGCCTGATTTTGAAAGAACAACCCTTTCCCTATTTTCTATAAAGGGTTAGATTTTGCAAAAATGGCTAAATGGTGCATATTGTAGCTCAAAATTAAGGGGTAGGGGTAACATATGTTGTTATTATGAGAAAAATATTATTCTTATTAATCAGAAAATGGTATATTTTAAAAGAAACTACTGGAAATAAATTCTTACAAACATTAATACATATCAAACACCTCATTAGGAAATTATGGCTTTAATCTCTTGTGGTATATGGTCAAAACGGCAAATTCCCATAAAATCCAATATTTTGTCAACTAGGTATCTTTGAGTGACAATAGCTCAAAAACGAGCACACGGACATGTTTTTTCTTCCATTTTCTTTTATGATACGAACTCCTATTTCCAAAAATCTTTATGAAGAAAAAAGTTTAATACAGGAAATTTTGACTTCTCAGAGGAGCTACATCTTTAAAGTTAGATGTGTCTGACTGTCTGACCAGGCTCGTAATACGTACATGTACTTTTATATCTGGCCAAGGCGCAAAGGCTGAAGGACATTTTATTGTGTATTGGCATTTCGTAAATTAGAGATGCCCCACAGCAGCGAATAGTAATTTTTTTC
>SAYR01059903.1:984808-1022537 GCA_004382745.1 Argopecten irradians irradians
TAATTATGGGATTCTGCCCCCAATTCCATCACTATTTGTGTATTTCAAATATTTAAAACAGGCTGTAGTTACTGTATGGTACTGTAAAACTAACATTGAGATCTAGATTTAAAAAAAATATTGATAAAACACTGCATAAAAATTTAAGTCTTTTCTAACAAACATCTGTACAATTTTATGACATGTTTCTTATCATCCAATTATGCTTAAAATTTACAAATTACAAATTTTGGAATTTTTTTCAAATCCGGATTTCTTATACCCATCGATCTGGCTCCATTATTACAATTACATAACACCAAAATGGCGGCCATTTCGGTTGCAAAGTTTGTTGCATCTTTCAGCGGTATATGCCTATTTTGACATTAAAAACGTGAGTAAATCATTTACAATTGCAAGCAGTTTTTGTTTTTGGGATGATGCTCACTAGCTATAATCAAAACATCTGTTGAAAAGGTGTCAGTTTGTTTCCTAAACTGCCGATGTGCTGCCTACTTCTGTTACGTTGCGTATCTCACATGATTGAAAGGGATTTGATCAGTGATTTCTCTTCTCTCTAGCTGACCTATACCCCCAGACTGCTAAATAGAACAAGTGAGGTGTTGGTTAGGGAGTAGTCACACCTCTTGTGTTTACTTATCAATGCAATTTAACAGTACAATATGGCAGGGCACCCCTGCGGATCACAAGTAGGCCTAATCAACACTGTCACGGTCGTAAAAATGGACCCAACCACATGGCATAGCGGCATGACAGAGATCGTAAATTTATAAGAGTACTACTTGTCAGGTAGCAGGAGGGATTTATTATGAGGTTTATATTCAGTAGACCTACTTAGAGAAAATGGGGGTCTGATTTATTGATGTGCAACGGGAGGCTGAAAGTGCGCTACGGATGATATTTCCGTGCAACGGCTCAAAATTTCCGCGTAACGGGACCGTTACGCGGAAAGGGCCTGGGGAGAACACTGGTGCCGGAGTGATTTTCTGAGGCAGTGCTCCATTACGACACATAGACACCATTTCGTGCCCAGCTGAAAGGTATAGTAGGCCGGGTACCTGTATTCCAATTTGTTCTTAATAAAACCATATACTTACAGAAGTCAGGAGCTTCCCATTTTTGGTCAGTTCCTGAATAGAATCCTATTGGGGATTTGAACTCCTCCAGCATTTCACTCCCTGGCACCCATTTACCATTCCTAGTCAAATGAATAATGTACCACTTTGTCAAAAAAGAGTCTTAAATCATAGGAGTTTGACATTCTGTCAATAATAATTTATATATATAAATATGTATATAAAAAATACCCCTATATACAATATAAAAACACAGGTTTTTATATAGAGTATATAGGGGTATTTTTTCTATATGTTCATACTAAGCTTATATATTTTTGATACCGATTATTGACAGAACGTCAAACTCCTGTGCTTAAATATAAAACAAAATTGTATGCAGGTGAAAGTGCATTACAGTAGCAATAGATCAGTCATTTTGATCGATGTTTAACAAAAAAAACAATCACTGTTAATTTCAAATAGGATGTTTCAGTCCCTTGTGGTTGTGGATATTTCCTTAAATCTAATAACAAATATAGAGAGCTTCAGTACAAATAGAATTACGATTAAGTATAAATAATCGACTTTCACGTAATACAGGGACCTGTGCATTCATTATGGCTACCTTAAGTTCATGCTTCGTTTATGACACATTTTTATAACAAAGAATTATTTGAGAGCTTTTAAAAAGACCTGTTTCTTTTAATAAATAGACAAATAGGTTGCAGTGTGTTCAACATGTTCAAGGGCAATGGGATATCGAGGCAGACAACGTTCAAAACATTACAGTTCGCTAAGCAGAAACAAATGGACACGGATAATTTGTGTTTTGAAAGTGCTTTACCTGACAGACACTGCAGCAGGAGTAGTTTTCAGCACAGACCGGCGAATTAAAGCCGCCGTTGAGTTTCGTAACAAACCTAAAGCAGCCATTTTGACCGCCGGAAGTAGATGGCTTCTAAATTTAAGGTGCGTTCGAACTGAAATTTACTAAGGGAGATAACTTCTCTCTGATGGAGATTGTACTATAAGGATGTTTCAGTCTCGTTTCGACAAAGATCAAAGAAGTTATGAGATTTTCAAATACAATTGATTAATATCTGTAGCAAGTTGCCAGTTGCAAATTTTGTCAAAAAATTACAGCTCTAACTTTAGCAGATTTTTTTTATACGGGGAAATGGCCCATTTGGCGGCCATTTTGAAATTGTGTCATTTTTCGCTTTGAGTAGAGTCAGAAACATATATACATGTATATATGTTTTTGGTAGAGTTTTACCATTTTTTACTGAAATTATTTTTACTTAAATCATCACTGCACCAGCATTTTTAGCTGTATCGAGCTAATTTTTGCTGTAAATCTTTACTTGGTTCGTGATAATTTAATACGTAAAATGATTCACTTTTTTCACTTTATTTTTACATTTAATGGTAATTTGAGCACTTTCATTTTTTACTCTAAAATATTGAAAAATAACAAATATTCAAGTGGGGCAAAAAAGTAAGCACACGGCCCCCCCCCCCCCCCCCCACCCCCCAATTTTTCTGCCTGATTTTGAAAGAACAACCCTTTCCCTATTTTCTATAAAGGGTTAGATTTTGCAAAAATGGCTAAAATGGTGCATATTGTAGCTCAAAATTAAGGGGTAGGGGTAACATATGTTGTTATTATGAGAAAAAATATTATTCTTATTAATCAAAAATGGTATATTTTAAAAGAAGACTACTGGAAAATAAATTCTACAAACATTAATACATATCAAACACCTCATTAGGAAATTATGGCTTTAATCTCTTGTGTATATGGTCAAAACTGGTAAATTCCCATAAAATCCAATATTTTGTCAACTAGGTATCTTTGAGTGACAATAGCTCAAAAACGAGCACACGGACATGTTTTTTCTTCCATTTTCTTTTATGATACGAACTCCTATTTCCAAAAATCTTTATGAGAAAAAAAGTTTAATACAGGAAAATTTTGACTTCTCAGAGGAGCTACATCCTTAAAGTTAGATGTGTCTGACTGTCTGACCAGGCTCGTAATACGTACATGTACTTTTGTATGTGACCAGGCGCAAAGGCTGAAGGACATTTTATGTGTATTGGCATTTCGTAAATTAGAGATGCCCCACAGCCAGCGAATAGTAATTTTTTCTCTATCAAAATCAGGAGCAGGCGAATTAGAATTTTTCTTCAGTTACAAAAGTTACTGCCGTTCAAGGTGTTTGTCGTAATGGGGCTTATATCGTCTTAATGGCGGCACTTTCTATAGATGTGTAGGATGATTGCGAAAGGAAAATTATCGCTCTTTCCAACGGTAGTAATTAACCGTTTTTATGACGATGTACTAGAAATGTGGGTTTTTTTTTTATCTAGACCTCTAAAACGTCTAAAATGATCTTAGGGCACTCTGGTGGGTCCATGATTATAGAATGAAAAATATCCCAACTCCACTTTGTAAATGAAGACGTAATTTCATGGTGTTCTGTTTAATAGTTATACGTTAATTTTGAACAGAGATGCAGAGATATAAGTATAAAAATATTAATATTTAGAAAAATCGATTTTTGTTGCTATGTATTAAAGTTCCATTCTGGTGGTATGGTTTTTTTTTCTTCTTTCAAACACGGGTACATGTACATAATGTACCAAGGTGTAATCAAAGTTCCCCTTCCCGTATGGTCTGTTCCCTTCGTTGGTGGGTGGATCGGTGGTCCCCAGCTAGTATGGATACACATACAAAATGTACATATACCTGTCCAGCAATTCTTTTCATTGATTAATATATATAAGTGTAAACACATGTTTCTGAATCCATTTCATGTTATATCTATTTGATTGTTTTTGTGTTGTATGACTTATAGTGCATGAATAAAATAAAGTTTATATTAATTGTTTCCTTGTGAGTCCCCTTTTTGTTGTAGTATATTGATCATTAGTGTTGATAAGTCGACGGTGAACTGAAGAGAGGGTGTCTTATGAGTTGAAAAATGCAGCCATATGTTTCTATAGACTATTTTGAAAATATCATCTTATTTATCATCACTGTTGATAAATATTGTACAATACTTGTGTTATCAACATTTATTTTTTTTACAAATGGTTATGCTAAGGTTAGATACGAATTAAATTATATTCTGAATACACTTACAATACTAAGTGTCCCGAAATGCAGTGGCGGCAGAGATTTAAATTTAAATCTCTGGTGACGGGAATCCTGATTTTCAGTATTTATTTCAATTTTTGGAGTCATTCTCAGAAAAGTTCCAAATTGCTGTCTTCTCTATATATTGTCTTTATAGAAATATTTTAACATGGAATTTTAACAACAGAATTATGTTGATTTCTTTTTTTAATTCAAAATAGGTCAATGACAGGAAATAGGCTTGTAACAGGAGAAATGACCAAAATTCATACTTCAATAAAATGCCGTCTAAGTGTGATCAAATGTTAAGTAAGTATTTGTTTTGTAGGTTATCATCAAATATTTTTAAAAGTTAATTTTAAAAGGTTTTCAAAAAAATATTTTAATAAAGTTTTAACAAAAAGTTCACCTGTCCTTGGAAGAATATGTCTGTTGTGCTACCACAATCATTTGGTTAAAATGATGCATCACTAGGAATGCTATTTTGAGTCAATTATATAATAAAATGAACAGTATCTGCATGCAATGAAAGTACAAGGATGTTGACTGGTGAGATATATTATTTGCCAGCTGATTACAGAGTATTAAAGTGATATAACTTGATATGAACTATTATTTTGACATAGCATCAAATGCAATGAACAGTTGTTAATTCCATTAATATACATGTATTTTAAAACAAGATATCATAGTATTTAAGTATGGTAACACCATGGACATTTGACCTTGACATGTGATCTTTTGGTTGTCATAGTAACTAATTGGGAGCTTATCAGGAATTACAAATATTATTTTTGATATCTACAATGATCATTCTTTAAGTTTCTGAACCAAAGTTATCTATTTATTGAGGTAATTTTTTCAATTTTCTTTACGTTTGATTTGGAAAATTTCTGAGAATGACTCATATCAAAAGCTGTCCTAGAAATTTTATTTTGTTTCCTGGATTGTTTGCACTGTTGCAGGAAAAGTTGCTTTGGAGGGCGTTCGGCAGGGAATAGCATTGCATCCACATTGTTTGAACCCTAACTGATTACGCCCCTATGTAAGGACTTATAATTAGTTTAACCAGATATTTAGATGGTTTTAGGTGTAAGGAGATGTTTGGAATGCATGCGTTTCACAATCAGTCCTTCTTTTGTCAGTAGTGGTTCTTTGGCCAGTAACAGTTTCTAAATGTTGAGTGTTGAGCTGCAGGACAAACCTTAGGATCAAACTAAGGAAAAATATCAAGTCGTAAAAGTTAAAAGTCAATTGTCGAGCTACACAACATGAAAAAATATATTCCGCATCAGTTTGGCCAGTAAAAACGCATCATACTAAAAGGTTTTAATTTTGAATGTCAAACGTACAGATAACCTAAATCCACACAAGCTAACCGGTTGAATATATATATAAACAAAGCAATTCTAAATTTACATTTGTATATTATAAATAATAATTCAATAAATTACTACCATTACCAATAAGTAAGCAGGTCAGAAGCAAGCATTATCATAAGTGTCATAAAGTCTTCATAAAAAGCATTATTAAATTAAATTGATATACTTCCTAGAGTGACACAACGTCACTACCACTTGGTATTAAGTAATAGGTCTATTTCAATAGTACTTTGCGTTGTTCACATCCCTTTACATGTACCTTCTCCATTTCGTGCATTGTTTTCATACATATGTTTTTTTAGCGAAAACACGGTGCCATCCGACATCGTAAACATTGCTGATATAGATAAACAAATAATCTTGTTATTAAAAATTATTTATTCAAAATAAGCAGTCATTAAAACATATTAAACCATTAGATACAATCAAAACAATGACGAATTTAAACAAATCACAAATATTTAGGGTTAAAATCTATCTACATGTACAGTGTACCACACATCTAGTTTGAAATCAGAAGAAAAATAATAATGATATTAATGTAGTTACACATAATATCAAAGTGATGCATATTTGTAATGTACATGTATGTTTACAAAACATTAATTTTTTGTTTGGATATAAATCCAATATTACTCCAACTCTTGTTAATGTTATTAAACGATTTCATAAAAAAAAAACTTACCTTTACTGTGCTTAAAAAGTTTGCAAAAAATGTGGTTTCTACTATTTTTGACATCATATTTAACTATTTAAAGATGCTCCACCACCGACAGATCATAAACGATGTTCATAATTTGAACAATAATTTGTGTTTAATCATGTGTATAAATGTATAATTAACACAAAAAGTAATGTGAAATAATTTATTTTGCCTTTGGAGCATGCGCAATCAGTAGTTCATTTCAATAGTACCTCAGAATTTTTTCGGGATGCAATTAATTATTTTTAATATTTTTACCTTGAAATATAAAATTAGAAACTAAAACTTTTCAAATGTGGTATGATGTAAAGTGAGTAACTTTTGTAACCAAAGAAAAATACTAAATTGTCTTCTTATTTTTTTGATAGAGTAAAAATACCATTTGTCAATGGTGGGGCATCTTCAAAAAAGATTTTTAAGGCATTTAATAGTGGGACTTTTTTTTATCTGAACGAAATTTTACATTAAAATTCAAATACACCTTGATGTTAATCTAATGTGTCAACAAATACCCGATCTTTAGAATAATCAAATGTGATGTGTGCATGTATCATATAATAATGGGTAATGGAACAACACTTATTACCATCATTTTAATCACACACCTGTATGCTGAATTAGTTTAAATGACACTTATAACCATCATTTTAATCACACACCTGTATGCCGAATTAGTTTAAATGGATTATCATTTTGATCACATACAGGTATGTTAATTTAGCCTATGGAATATCAATTTAATCACACAATATGCTGATTTAGCTGATGGACCATCATTTTTATTACACACATGTATAATCATTTAGCTAATAGACCATCTTTTTGATCACACACATGTATGCTGATTTAGCTGATGGACCATCATTTTGATCACATACATGTATGCTGATTTAGCTAATGAACCATCATTTTGATCACATACATGTATGCTGATTTAGCTGATGGACCATCATTTTGATAACACACATGTATGCTGATTTAGATAATGGACCATCATTTTGATCACATACATGTACATGTATGCTGATTTAGTTTAAAATTACCATCGTTTTGATCACATACATGTATACTGATTTAGCTAATGGACCATCATTTTGATCACACACATGTATGCTGATTTAGCTAATGGATTATCATTTTGATCACATATATGTATGCTGATTTAGTTTATAAACCATTATTTTGATCACATACATGTACATGTATGCTGATTTAGTTTAAATTTAACATCATTTTGATCACATATAGGTATGCTGTTTTAGCTTATGGACTATCATTTTAATCACATACAATATAATGTATGTTGACCATCATTTTAATCACATACATGTATTTGTATGCTGATTTAGCTTATGAACAATCATTTTGACCACATACATACACATGTATGCCGATATAGTTTATAAACCATCATTTTGATCACATACATGTATGCTGATTTAGTTTATGAACCATCATTTTGATCACATACATGTATATGTATGCTGATTTAGTTTTAGTTTATAAACCATCATTTTGATCACATACATGTACATGTATGCTGATTTAGTTTAAATTTACCATCATTTTGATCACATATAGGTATGCTGATTTAGCTTATGGACTATCATTTTAATCACATACAATATAATGTATGTTGACCATCATTTTAATCACATACATACATGTAGCTTGATTTTGCTAATGAAATGCTAAAAAAACTACTTTGTCAATCACCACTATACTATTACAAGTGTATGGTATATAAAATGCACAACCAAAACATGAAATAATACCTTATCTTTCTAATCATCAAAATAATTCAGGAATCTCATTAACGTCACCATGACTTACATTTCGGTTTATTCGCACTAGAATTGATATAACTGATATTCTGAATATCAGTTATATCAATTCTAGTGCGAATGTTTACTCACGTTTTTAATGTTAAATAGGCCTATCTGTATTTGATGGATGTCACGTAATGGCCACCATGGGAAATTGTAATAGATGATCCGGATTTTATAGAATTTCCGGATTTCCTAATAACCACGTTTTTAAAAATGGAAAAGGTATTATTTTTTTAGAATTTCTGTGTGAATTTATTTTAAGAAAAAAAAAATATATTAATAATAAAAAATTATCAGTAGTAACTGAATTTAAATAAATAAAATTAAAAAGAAATTTACTTTTTTTCTCTCTCAGATTAAATTACATTTTGAATATTACTGTAACGATTCTGGTTTTTTTTTTATTAATTTAGTGCTTGTAAATTTAAGAACTTTATCTAAGTTAATTATCCGTTATTGTGAAAGATTATTAAAAAGCCCAGTCTAATATTTCGAACAATAAAACTGCTCCAGAACTGGGTGTATATAGGGATGTGACTACTTTTGCAAAACCACACATTCCTTTATTTCAGTAAAATTCAATATGAATGCAGAATTTCATCATAAAAAAACATATATTTTATTTATTCATATATGTCGCGCGTATACCTCCCTCTTTTGAGACCAAAATCCCTTAAAATGGTTATCAATCTCCCTTTCCACCCCTAGAAAAATATGGCATGTATGTATTCATGAACATACAAATAAAGTCACAACAATAGTGCAATAATTCTTCATATACAAATGCAAATATCACATAAAATCCACAATAATGTCTCCCAAGCTATAACGGATATTATGCATGGCTTTGTCTAGGTATTTAATAGTCATTTCTAGAACAAATTATTTTGTGATCGGGTAACACACAAAAATACATAAAAATATATGCGATATAGGACAGTGATACACGATAGAAACAAATAGTCAAATCGAGCTAGGTAGTGTACATGTAATGTCCCCATTTTCTTGGCGCGGACTTCAAAAAAATTACGACGTCAAAAATGCAATGTTTACAAATAAAACACTTTCTTATTGATTATTGGAAACCAATTCCTTTTCATGAATATACAAATAATACCAGTATTCATATCACCAAAACCGTTTCAATTTTCTAACTCATATATGGGTTTGTTAGTAATGTTATATAGTGAATAATTTCGGAACCAAGCCAAAAGGTAAATACAGCGAGAAATTTGAATAATCGGAGTTCGAATCATAGAGGTTTGATTTTATAATTATGCATAGGAAAAGACAAAAATATTTCAGAACCACATGCAAAAATTAATTAAATCACCAATATATTTTTTAATTTTAAAATATCTGGAAAAAAACCCAAATCTTCACAATAAATAGCCTATCTTCCGTAGAAGTCATGGCTTTTTTAACTTATTATATCAATACATCTTAGTATTTTGTTAACACAATGTTTCTGAAATCATTTGGTCCTGTTCCATACCACCTCGTTCTGACACTTTGTGCTGATACACTATTTCTGAAGGGTCCTTATAAAACATTTAGCTAGGTGGGTACGTTGGAACACAGTAAACTCATCATATGTTGTCAGTACACGTTGTTTCTCGTTAAGGACGGACAGCTCGGGATGTGTGACGATGGAGTGTAGACGTTCATTATACAGATGATCACGGTCTAGGTTCTGAGACCCTTTGTCCTTCACATACACCACAAACACATCACCTGTGTAAATCAAAATAACTACATCAAAATGTAATTCTTCTGTCATTTTTCAATAAGTATCTACTTCTATGAGACCACAAATATATCAGCTATTGAAAAATGTAGATAACTATAATATAATCATACCATAATACCGTTGATACTTTTGTAAACATGCTCGTTTTAGCAAGGTAAAATTTTAGCACAAATGCGAAAAATGTAAATATGATCTATCACGGATACAAATTGGCATTAGGTGGTTAAATACCAGAAAAACAGTCTTTTACAAAATTTAGCCTCAAATACAATGCAAAAAATTCTAAAATAAAACTATTGCTAAAGTAAGTATGTTTACTGAACTTCTTTGACCCACAATTATACCATATATCTATCATCTTTGAAATTACAAAAATAAACATTTCGATATAGCAATAATGATGCATGTTAATCTATTTAGAATGGAAATACACCGTAGGCTATTATTTATACGGTTCAAATTTTTTATATTTCTTGTAATTTTATCTAAAAAAAACCCCGAGAGGCCCAAAGGGCCTTAACAGTCATCTGACTTCCTTGGCAATAGTAAAATTAATTATATATGGTGTCAGGACCATGTCAGGATCATTTCCAATTTCTTTCAACAAATTTTATTTCAAACAAGAGGCCCAAGGGCCTTAACATATAGGAAATTAATTAGATATGGTGTCATGGTAGCCATCTTCGATTTCGGAACAACCAAAGATGTAACAATACTTTGTCGGGACCATGTCAGGATCATTTCATGCAAGTTTCAGCCAAATCGCATTGGTAGAACTTGAGAAGAAGATCAAAATGTGTTTTCAAGAATGCGGCTGTGGCGGCCATCTTGGATTTCAGATCGACCCGAAAAATAACAACACTTTGTCAGGACCATGTCAGGATCATTTCATGCAAGAATCTGCGAAATCGCACCGGTAGATCTTGAGAAGACGTTCAAAATGTGTTTTCAAGATGGCGGCTGTGGCTGCAATCTAGGATTTCAGATCGAACTGAAAAATAACAACACTTTGTCAGGACCATATCAGGATCATTTCATGCAAGTTTCAGCCAAATCGCACCAGTAGAACATGAGAAGAAGTTCAAAATGTGTTTTCAAGATGGCGGATGTGGCAGCCATCTTGGATTTCAGATCGACCCGAAAAATAACAACACTTTGTCAGGACCATGTCAGGATCATTTCATGCAAGAATCTGCGAAATCGCACCGGTAGATCTTGAGAAGAAGATCAAAATGTGTTTTCAAGATGGCGGCTGTGGCAGCCATCTTTGATTACGGATCGACCCGAAAAATAACAACACTTTGTCGGGACCATGTCAGGATCATTTCATGTATGTTTCAGCTAAATCGCACTGGTAGAACTTGAGAAGAAGTTCAAAATGTGAAAAGTTAACGCACGGCGGACGGCGCACGGTGATGGACGAAACATGACAACTATAGGTCATCCGATCTAAAAAAAAATCAGTGCTTTTAAATTTTATGCTATCTTTTTTCCAGGTTAAATATAAAATAATTATTTCTCTAAATCTGTGGATAAAATTTAGAACTTAGAATTTAAAACTAGAGTATATATTTGATAATTCATGAATCATAGTAATGTTCTGTGAATTCAGGAAAATATGCGAAAATATGGCTTTGTGGTAAGATGATTTGTACAGTTCATATACTTTACCTGTCAATTTCTGAAAATAAACATTACCTTCACCAAAACTACACAGGAAATTATCACTGATAAATATAATTTATCAACAAGAGGCCCAGAGGGCCTGTATCGCTCACCTGTTTTTTTTAGTAATTATCACAAAGACTCTTGCAATTAGAAAAAATAGCAAAATTGATTCTAAAATTTGTTCAATTTTAAACACAACCATATAATGATGCTATAGATACCATACAATTATGCTATCCAATACATTGGCTCAGAGAGGATGTAATTTATATGAAAAAAAAAGTAGCCTAATTGACCTTTTTGGCCCCGCCTCTAAGGCCCGGGGGGTCAGCCCTATCATTTGTACAATTTCAAATCCCCACCCTATAAGGATGCTACCATTGCATTATGAGTGCTCTCCCATGCTTAGTTGCAGAGAAGAAGTCGTTTATATGGAAATAGTCAAATTGAACACTTTTGATCCCCTCTCAGACCCCCGGAGGGTTAGCACTATCATTTGCACAATTTTGAATCCCCACCCTATGAGGAAGGTACCATTGCATTATGGGTGCTATCCCATGCTTAGTTGCAGAGAAGTTGTTTATATGGAAATAGCCAAATTGACCCCTTTTGACCCCGCCCCTCAGGCCCCCAGGGGGTCAGCTCCATCATTTGTACAATTTTGAATCCCCACCTTATAAGGATGCTACCATTGCATAATGGTGCTATCCTATGCTTAGGTTTCAGAAAAAGAAGTTGTTTATATGGAAATAGCCAAATTGATTCCTTTTGACCGAGCCCCTCAGTCCCCCAGGGGGTCAGCTCCAACATTTGTACAATTTTGAACCCCCACCCTATAAGGATGCTACCATTGCATTATGAGCGCTATCCTATGCTTAGTTTCAGAGAAGAAGTCGTTTATATGGAGATAGCCAAATTGACCCCTTTTGGCTCCACCCCTCAGGCCCCTGGAGGGGTCAGCCCCATCATTTGTAGAATTTTCAGTTACTAGCCCATAAAGATGCTACCAGTCAAATTTTGTTTAAATCTGAGCAACGGTTATGGAGAAGTTGATTGTTGACGGACAAGGGAGGACAGACGACAGACGCTCATCTTCAGACCAGGTGTGATAATAACAGCTATTACTTCTGACATTTTGTTTTATTTCCACAACAAATGCATTTACTGAACAAAAGGCCCAGAGGGCCTGTATCGCTCACCTGGTTTGTAATGCCAAGTAATGTTCTGGATATAGGTTCATTGTTTCTTTTGAAAAGGAATTTTAATATTTACCTCTAATTCCCCTATTGGGCCCCACCCCTCCTGCCCCCAGGGGCTCAGAGCCAAAATTTATACAAGTTCTGTTTTCCTTCCCCCAAGGATGTTTGCTGCAAAATTTGGTTACAATCCATGCAAAACTCTATGACTAGTAGCGATTTAAAGGAAATGTTGACGGACAGACGGACGACAGACGCCGCGCCATGACATAAGCTCCCCGGCACGTCAGGCCAGGTGAGCTAAAATTTAAAAAGAAATGTAGCAATTTTTCAGAGGAAATTTTGTTGAACCAACTTTTGACAACTAACCAGTATACAAGACACTGAAAGATATACTGACCACCCATTTTCCGAGCTCCCTGGACAGTGGTCATTCTGAGATCTCCTATCTCTCGCTCTGGATGCTCAAGAATTATGTCTCGTTCATTGAAGTCCACAAAAACTAGGTAGATTTTAGACCGAGGTAATTCAGGAATTTTCTCATGAACAGAGACAAGGGAGCTTACTCTGTGTACTTTGCTGAGCTCGCTGCCAAAACAGGCAGATTCAACAAGACGCATATGGAGGGCTTTGGTCTCCAAGTAGAAACTAACAACACAGATCTGGTTAGTTAGGGTAGAGGGATGTATCCTGTCCAGTACTGAAACAGGCTGAAAAAAGGAATGAACATGTAGTATTTTCCTAATGTTTCTTTACCCTAATATATATTTTTCTTAAATTTGAAAATGGCGAAAAAAACAGCCTCTATCGTCACAATACATTAACGTTATGTTTTGATTTGGAATAAGTAGTCCCTTAAAGGCCCACTACTTTTCCAAAATGTTTTTTTAATTTATTCAATGGAAATGTAAAACGAGATCGATAATGTTCAAGTGTCGGAAAAGTAATTAGCTTACTGTTAATACTACATGTATCATCACATTTTGAACAATTTAATTAGAATAAATCAAAGTTAATTTTAATAACTTGGGTCGTCTATTTCCTGCCGTCGTCCTAATTGCCATGCAATTGATGATTCCCACTGCGCCAGAAAATAATATTGACGGGTTTTATTTTCTCTAAATTTGCTGATTAATCCTTGTTCGAAAAATTTAATAGCTTGTAAAATTTGTGAATTCCGCTTTCAAATGTTACAAAGATGATTCGTGAAAAAAATATCCTACGAACATGTATCAAACAGTAAATTGTGAAAATTTACATGAAATATACAGTACATGTATTAGGCCATGGGCTAGGAGGTTCCCACATGCAATGTATTAGGCCATGGGCAAGGAGGTTCCCACATGCAACCCCCCCCCCTTCCCCAACCTCTGAACTTCACAAAAATTGTTAACATTTTGATTTGTGATCAGTAGGTCATAAGGTTCAGAAAAATATTGGTTCGGAGGTTTGGGGTTGGGGGACCCTCCTAGCCCATAGCCTATATACCTTTTGGGTTTAATGCAATTTTTGTGGACTTCCTTATGGAAAAAGGCCATAGTGAATTTTTAGACGCTATTGTTCCATTCAATTCTGGCCTATTTATGTTCACCAGATTGGAAAACTGACGGGTGATTATCGTAAATTATGACAAGTTTTCTTTAGGGTTAATACCAATCCTTATGATAAAGTTTATGTAACATTCAACAAGGAAGTGTCACCTAATCATTGATGTCTGTGATAATTTTACAAACTAAATCCAGTTTTAGCTCTGTCTCCACACAAGATATATTAGAAACAATTATACATAGAGATTGCAGGCAACTCCGCCATTTTTATGATCGGCAGATGTACCTCTGTATATGCTTAGGGGTTTTAGATAAACTCTTAAATAGTTAAATACAACAGAATAACTTTAATATGTTATAAAAGTTCAGTAATTTATAGATGGTTTGAGTACGTTTTTGGATAGAAAAAATAATATTTGAACATACATATTTATAAAACAAAATGCACTTCCGGTTTTGAAATTGCTTATTTTCATGCTTTCAAAAATCATAATAAAAATAACATCAATCAGGAAAACTGATCACATCAAACCATGATATAAATGTTTAAACTTTGTGTTGATGCTAAAATATCATGTTTTAAAGAATACACTTAAAAAGAAGTTAGCTAAGGGAAAATGCCTATAAACCGGAGGTCCCTCTGCCTGTCAATAAAGACAAGGAAGGAGTTGCCAATCTCTATTTATATACATTTCTGGATATATATCTATTTGAATATATCCAAAATTTACACTTTTACACCATGATATGACATACCCGACTGTGCTGTGCGTGAAAAATAGAACAAAGAATAATAAAATATCAATTTTGCTTCTACGCATTGGTGAAACACTCTACTGTTTTTTTGACAACTTGTATATATTTGAAATTGAACACCGAGAAAATATCACATATATGCTCAACTGAACGACTTCACATATGTCAAAAAGCATTTTCAAGAGCGTAAATAGCTTTGCCTGGTTTGTACGATTATCGCCGGTGATCCTAGAATTCTATCCAAACTTACCCTGTGTGATTTATTTGCTGATTCAGTTGCTGATGTCTGACCTCTTTGACTAGAGCCTTGTCTAACATGGACCGTGGGAGTCTGGCTGTAGCTATACAATGTCCAACAGGCCAGGCAGAAGGTAACAAACAGCTGGAGATCTGTAGGATATACATAAGTATAGAATAAAAACTTTATTTATAATTTTACATTGATTGAACTTATACAAATCACTTTGATAGTCTTGTTGAAAGGGCGTGAGGTGTCTAAGAGTGGGAGAAAATTTAAACCAGTGCACACCGCACACAGACAGAAGGTAAAAACAGCTGGAGATCTGTAGAACTATCATAAGTAGGAATCAGGACAACGACAGAAGGTAAAAACAGCTGGAGATCTGTAGAACTATCATAAGTAGGGATCAGGACACAGACAGAAGGTAAAACAGCTGGAGTTCTGTAGGACAGACATAAGTAGGGATCAGGACACAGACGGAAGGTAAAACAACTGGAGATCTGTAGGACAGACATAAGTAGGGATCAGGACACAGACAGAAGGTAAAACAGCTGGAGTTCTGTAGGACAGACATAAGTAGGGATCAGGACAAAGATAGAAGGTAAAACAGCTGGAGATCTGTAGGACAGACATAAGTAGGGAACAGGACACAGACAGAAGGTAAAACAGCTGGAGATCTGTAGGACAGACATAAGTAGGGATCAGGACACAGACAGAAGGTAAAACAGCTGGAGATCTGTTGGACATACAAGTAGGGATCAGGACACAGATAGAAGGTAAAACAGCTGGAGATCTGTAGGACAGACATATGTAGGGATCAGGACACAGACAGAAGGTAAAAACAGCTGGAGATCTGAAGTATAAATATGTCGCCAAAATATATGAATTAACTAATCATAATGTGAGAAAATATGTACAATTAACATCTTTGTCATGGAAATCACAAGAAAATAAACCATGACCTTTGAATGTATATTTTAAATTTGTGCAAAAAAAAAGGTTTTTTTTTACCTTTAATCATAAACTTAATATTAACTGAAAATAAAATCCATCAGAGTAACCTTTGTTGAGTTTTTTACATTATTTTTTAACCCAAATCATAAAATTTTTTAAAAAAAAAAAAAAAAAAAAATCAGTACATCGTTCACAACAAAACATATAACCTTTATATTCAAATGACCTTGACTGACATTGTACAGACCTTAACAGTGACTACCCTTCACTTACATATTAATGCATTGGTAGATTTTGATGACATTTCCAGGCTGTCTATCCGGTTTTTACTCTCTGGAAGATTTTTCCAGGAATATTCACCAAGATTACTCAAATGGTTCTGCATATCTTGCGTAGTTGCCTTAAGTTTGGTGACATCTTCAGTCAAAGCTACAACAAACAGCAATGAATTTAATTTCAATCATGATTCAGTGTCCACAAAAAACCCTATATACCAATTTTCATTGAAATTGGACAAAATCAAAATTTTAATCCTTTTAGTGAGTCAAGGTAAAGGGGTCATGGTGGCCATCTTAGATCTACTAGTTAAAAAATAAACCCTTATAGCATATCTAAAGACTATCAGATATCACCATGTGAAGTTTCAAAACAATCGAGGAAGTCTCCGAAAACCAAATCGTGGATGGACTGATGGACTGACACCATGATTACTATGGGTCCAACATCTAAAATACAGTGCCCTTATACAGTAAACCTAATTTTGAATAGAATTGTAGAACAGTGTAAAAATAGGTACACAGACATTCCCTATAGACTTAAAATTCTCCATAGAAAAGCATCACAGAAGTTAAGGGAACAATCTTCAGATAAGGAACTTTCCTTAAATTTGCAATAATTTCCTATGGAGAATTTAGAATTAAGGAGTTTCAATAAAGTTAAGAAATGTTCTTGGAAATAAGGACAAAGTTTTGCAAAACCTTAAATCAGATACCATAACCATTCAACAATCTTAAATACATTGTACTTACTTTCTGATATAGTAACTTTTTGGTCTAAATTCTTCACTCTGTGTTCCAAATTCGGGACTGAGTCTTCTAAAGTTTTCACTTTTGGTAATAATGTTTTAACAGTATCATCTAAAACAGGTACCATTGGCTTTATCCATGAAACCGTGTCATCTAAATTTTTAACTGTTGGCTTCAGACTAACAACTGTTACCTGCAAAGAATTCACTTTAGGTTCCATATCAGAAACAGTGTGTTCCATTTTCTTAACTGTTGGCTCTAACTGCTCACGGACCTTTTCATCTGTCTGTTTAACACTTGGTTCTAGAATACTAACTTGATATTCTAGGTTTTGTACCTTTGGCCTCAAGGTACCAACAGACCCATCCAATTCTTCAACTTTTGTCTCCAAAGGAAAAACTGTCTTCTCTAAGGTTTCAACTATTGGTTTCATTTCAAGGACAGTTGTTTTCATATGTTCAACCTGTGATTTTAAAGCTGTAACTTTTCCATCAATTTCTTTGGCCATTGGTTTCAATTCCTTTAATGTTCTATCCATGTCTTTTACTTGTGGATCTAAGATGTCAGCTGCTTCCTTCAATTTTTTATGCGTTGATTCTAGATCTTCAGTTTTACTTTCTAGTAATTTAGCTGTATTTTGCAACTTCTCAATGTCTTTCTCAATTAATATTCTTTTTTCCAGTTCTTCAATCCTTAATGTGAGTTGCCTATTGGATTCACTACTGTTATCATAAACATAGTACCTGAAAAATCAATGAAATTTTTTAAAACCAAACTAAATGAAAATTACTGAAATAAAAAAAAAGCCAAAAGGACTTATACAACTCACATCACCTTAGTAAATGGATCAAACATAATATTCCATTTACTTTAAACTAATTCAATACCATAATTAACGTAAAAGGTATATTTTCACCATATTCCACCCAATAAGTTCCTTCATTCCTATAAATGCCCCTCAAACTTTTTGAAGTTTCATTTTCATTGACTTCAAATTAATGCAGACAAAAATATGAAAACCAATAATTTCTGCATCTAATTGTTTTGTGCAAATTGATTTGGCCTACTTTGTGCCATAATTCTAGGAAAGGCTGAACCAAATTTGTTTCTATTAAATATGATGTTTTAAATTAAATTGTACCCCTTATTTTTTTCAATGTTTTAAGCACCCTAGGCAATGCCAATAATTAGGTCAAATACAGTACATGTATATCATTTTATTGTTTACTGAATATTTTAAGACTTTACAATTTGCTTAATCAGTAAATATTCAGTGACATCAATATATCAGCTATATATTAAAAGGGACTTCTCAAATAGCTGACCTATTCTGCTATACATTTATAAATACAAATTTTATTTAGTGTAAGACTAATTTATACTATCATGTATTTTAAGTATAAACCTTTATTTTAATGATATCTCTAGAACAAGTATTTTTATCAAGGCTAAAAAACATAAATTCTAATAAAATAAACACATACACAAATAATTTTTTCCACATAGTTTTCCCACATACATTCGTTTTGACAAAGAACATATGTTTTTGGTCCTTTCAGAGATGAAGACAATATTTGAAATTCAACAAATTCACAAAATCACTAATCACAAAATAACTGATTTTAAGATTTCAACCATTCGCGGTTGGGAGAGCAAAAAGGTTACAAAATCTACATAATCTTTTTAAGTCAAAAACTTGAAAAATCCATATCGTAACTTTATTCTGTTTTGAAAAAGTAACAGACCAGGGGTCCATGGGCCTAAACAGTCATCTTATTGACACAGTACAGTGCAGTCAAAGTATACAGTAGGGAAAACAACTTTGAATCAATACAAAAGGAATCATATAAACTGAAAATGTTTACCTTTTCTTCAACTAACAATCATGTAATTACTACAAATTCTCCAGTAGTTGCAAGTTTCTGCTATATTTGACAGCTTTGACCTTGAATGAAGGTCAAGGTCAATCATTTAAATAAACTAATTATATAAGTAGCCAATAATCAGATCTCTAGGCCTCTTAATATTTCACAATAAACCATTTAAAAGATTTTAGCCATTTGGACCCCTATGACCTTGAATGAAGGTCAAGGTCATTTGTTCAAACAAAATTGGTAGGCCTTCATCCCAG
The DNA here is from genome assembly GCA_004382745.1 of Argopecten irradians irradians. NCBI lineage: Eukaryota > Metazoa > Mollusca > Bivalvia > Pectinida > Pectinidae > Argopecten > Argopecten irradians. Next base: position 1,004,191 of record SAYR01059903.1, read on the forward strand.
CATATCCCAGACTCAATACCAGGTGTCTAGGCCTCTTATTTATTCACAAGAAATTGTTTAAAGATTTTAGCCTATATAACCCCCGTGACCTAGAATGACGGTCAAGGTCATCAATTTGTACAAACATGGTCATCCCAACATATCACAGGCCAAATATAAGTACCCTGGGCTTTTCTTTTATTGAGAAGAATTTGTTTGAATGAAAAGTTCACGCAAACAGACAGCCCACGATGAAGGATGATACATGATGACAATAGGTCATCCTTCGGGTCATGGAGATGACCTAAAATTTCTAATAAGCAGCTCAGGAGAAGAATGCATTTGGTTAAATATTGTTGGCAGTCAAGAACAGACAAGTATAAATGGGCAACAGAAGGAAGACGGGACTAATCAAAGCCATCCAAGATTGAAGTCATGGTAAAAGATAATTTTTTTATCAAAATAATACACCTTAATGATATGAAGTAGAACTGGTAATAACTTACAATGATCCAAAAGCTATAAGTAGCAGTAGGAACAGTACCAGGATAAAGAGACTAACAGGATCCTTCATCTTTCTCCATATTGTGTTATCACCATGAGGCACCTCCCTTCCTACAGGCCGAGTTGTCGTCCTTTCATCCTCTCTAGATCTATTTGACGTCCACCTTTTATTTGCATCCTCCTCTTTGTATTCTTCTTCTTCAGATTCTATGTAACTTGATGTTGGCACATGACCTGGATCTCCTTTTGCTGTTTTATAAAATAAAAAAAAATGATTATAAAAGGAGTCTTACTCTATTATTTTTTAATAGCATCAATAATCACAACAAAGGCCACTGATTAATTCAGAAAACAAACGTTTGACATATATACTGTATACCACTCAGGACCTTGTGACTAGAATGATGAGGACCTGAAGATCATTGGATAAAGTACCCCTAACTGGATAACTCTGAGCTTCAACTGTCCGCTCATTACAATACTTACAATGTATAGGTTTTAGTTTTACAAAGTCAAATAATACATTGCAGCTAGACTTAATTTTCAATTTAAATTGGCAGTACTGCCAAAAAATCATGATGTTTACCTCTACAAACTAGTATACATGACCAAACCAAGAAGTCAAATTGTAGTCTACAAGACATTTCACATTTTTACAGTGCAAAGTGACTTGTTTAGATATGTTTTCATATAAACATACATAGGTATGTGAAACAAGAATTTTACAGCACAATAATTAATTTTTTTTTGTTTTTCATACCAAATCTGGCTTTCTGATTGGCCAATATTTTTTTTGCATACCACTATGTGAAAAAAAAATCCGAGAATGGCGCGAAACCCCAACCTTTTTCGTGACGTCACAATAGAGACATTGACGATGCGTATTGATTCGGAAAAAAAGAATCCCTTGAAAAACCACTGTAATGTTACATTTAAACATACTTCATTTTATCAAATAGAGTATAAAATTAATTATAAGTATTGATGCCACCATTTTTTAATTTTATCAGTTTATGAAAAAAATATTGTTTGCAAACTTTTGTGAGAATTCACACAATTTGCAATTTTTTTTTTCATACCCCGATAAAATTAAGAAATAATGACATCAATGCTTGATTAAATTCTGTATTTTTCTGTTTTTGTTACTATTGATTATAAAGTATTCTATGTGTGACTTTCACAGCTTACTATTGATATATAAATTACCTTTCTGATTTTCTACATTCTGAGTTGTCGTCCTATCTGTGTTACTTGGATCTCCATCTGCTGTTTTATAAAATTAAAAAAAAAAATGATAATGAAAGGAGTCTTACTCTATTATTTATTAATAGCATCAATAATCTCAACAAAGGCCACTGATTAATTCAGAAAACAAGGGCTTGACATATATACTGTATACCACTCAGGACCTTGTGACTAGAATGATGAGGACCTGAAGATCATTGGATAAAGTACTCCTAACTGGATAACTCTGAGCTTCAACTGTTCACACATTATAATACTTACAATGTATAGGTTTTAGTTTTACAAAGTCATATAATACATTGCAGCTAGACTGAATTTTCAATTGGCAGTATTGCCAAAAATCATGATGTTTACCTCTACAAACTAGTATACATGACCAAACCAAAAAGTCATATTGTAGTCTACAAGACATTTCACAATTTTTACAGTGCAAAGTGACTTGTTTAAGATATGTTTTCATATAAACATACATAGATTATGTGAAACAAGAAATTTACAGCACATTAAATTCTGTATTTTCTGTTCTTGTTACTAATGAAGTATTCTGCATACAACTTTTAAGCACTAATTCATCAAAAGTTACGGTTTTCTACAGATTACTGAAGAAAAAACAACATGTCATAGTGATCGTCAACTAACAGGCCATGATTAGGATGAAAGTGGGAAATATAAGACACAGAATTGTTCAGAAGGTATCAATGTAATGATAAATACATGTAAAAGGAGGGGGTCGGTGTGGTTTGTAAATAGTGTTAAATACGGTCTCTGTCACTCAGCTGACGAAGCATGTTTCTTTGGCTCATTCGGTAGAGCCGTAGATTTCCATGCCGGAGACCCGGGTTCGATTCAGGAATTTGTATTTTCCCTGTTCTTCTACATACTTTATTGAGGGATCGCCAGCTGTCAATCAAACCGCACGTGACTTTGTATTTTGTATTGTGTGTGCTACGATGTTTGCTCCGACATTGAATAGAAACACGTACGTTTGTGAGCACGAGGCGTGGCTATATTACACCTGACGATCGGTCAATTATGGCACGCTTATAACTTTTTTTACTCTACAAAATATCAATCTTTATTTTATATTCCCATTTAAAATTTGAAAGTAGTTTCGGAAAGGTAGTGGGCCTTTAAACAAAGATGAAAATCTACACACACAAACATGATTAACAGTTGATATATGTTTTATCTTTGGACATGCCAGCTAATACTATCTGAAATACAGTTTATTATATTGGTTAAACAGCCAGTCAATATTTAAATCATTGTTTGACAATTTTATAAATAGTATGATGTGTGCATTGTCTTGTATGACGATTCACTACTGGAACCCAACAAGTAGTTGTGACATAACAGTACTTGTGATTGTGTGCATATTCTACTATGCATCCATATTTACGAAGGTCTGGAGCTGCTGACGAATACTTCATGATGGTGTTGTTTTGTTTATGTGGAAATAATGTGTTTTATGTGATGCAAACAATTAATTTTTTTCCCAAATCACGACTACTGTTCCTTCACGGCTACTGGTAGGGTCCCAGTAGATTAGAGTTGGGTTTAATACATCTACATAGTGAATATGACTATAAGGAAAAGGACAGTGAAAATGTCTTAGAGGACACTAAGATGTATGAATTGTCTTTGAAAATATAAGTCGACAACCAAACGTCTATGTTGATTTCGACAAACCTAACATATTCAATCTATACCGACAAACTTGAGTTTTAACTGAGGTTAAATTGGTGACCTATTGACTTTTTCTCAATACTCTATGGAAGGAGGTTACTATCAATGATCCAATCCTAGACTATGTCAAATAAAAACTGACCAATCACAGGCTTACACCTGTAAATGTACTACAGAGACTTTTTGAAGTGACTCCTAAACAACTTGTAACATTTTTCGAAAAAAAAATCATGTACCTGGTATATTAATTAACTGGGCCAAATCACCCTTTCTTATCTTATTCTTAAAATTGTTGTGAACAGAACATGACAAAACATATGTAGCTGCATTAATCAGTTAATAATATAACCTATTGTACATGTACATGGTTTTACCTCTTGTCCTTGAATTAGTTTCGCCACCTTTTCTTATCTTATCCCGTGGTGTAACTGTTTTTGACATTTTAAAAATGAAGTTTTATGACTCCTTTTCACCAAAGTGCCTGCTGGTGTATCAGCGACGTCTGAGCGTTAGCCTGCCAGACAACTTCCAGAAAACTAGGGTTTTCTTACTTTCGCTTTCGGTTTTACAATACAGTCTGAGTCAGACAGACGCTTAATTTTCAAGTCACTCTGAACGTCTCACATATATTTTTAAATACAATGTACATGGAACACGATACAGCAACTGTCGCTATAAATGTACATGTAACGATAGACGCGGGATCTATTTACGTGTAGGCCATACAATATATGCACTGACTGTATACAGTATATAGCTATTATATTGTAGGCCTATATGTTGGGTTGTACGAAGTACTCAGATTTTTACATGTGGATAGTATATAATATCTAAATCTCTGTTGAAAGTTGTCCTGTATATTGATTCTTGTTGGAGCAGATATCAAATTGTGTGTCCAAATAACACAGTTAACAAGAGATCCCAAAAGATTATTGGCGCCCACCAATGAATGATCTTATGTCTGACAATGGAAAAGATGGATCTTTCTCTTTTCAGTACATATACTAGCACATAAAATTGGAGACAGTTCGCTTCAGTACTTTCAGAGAAAATAGCAGTTACATAACTTCAAATATCAAAACCAAGATTGCTCATTAACAGCCATCTTGTTTGATCCATTCGTCCCAAATTGCCAATATTGACAACACTAGGCCCTTGGGGAACCTACATGTGAAATTTGATGAGATGATCCATTCAATATTTCTGAGAAATAGCCGATAACAAACTTTAGCTCTCAAAATCCAAAATGGTTCTTGGGGTCATCTTGTTGATCGATCGTCCCAAATCGCAATATGCACACCTAGGGGAACCTAAATTAATTTAGATTAGGTTATTATTCAACATTGTAATATGGTATTTAATATACATAGTCATGATAATCAGGTTTCTGAATATATGTAAAAAGCCAGTGGTAAAAAAATTAATTAATGAGAAGGATATCGGATGAAATATGATATTCCAATAATCTTGAAATAATGTTTTTAGTTAATTATACACTTGGTAATTTAGATTATTTTAATTTAAATATATTAAAGTTCATTATCAAAATAAATTAAAATGCACTACCAGTTAAAACACATATCCCTATTGACTAGCATTGTTGTATAACTGTACGTATTTGTGTGTGATGAGTAACAATGTATGTATGTAAAGAGGCTGCACCTAGGTACAGCAAGCTTATAAATGGACCCCCTGGGGTTGGGACAAAGGTCTACAAAAACTTTGACTGAACATACTTGAAGGGTGTCCAAAGGAAGGCCCCAGGCCCTGACCCACTTGACAATGTTAGGTAATTTAGATTATCATACCTGTGTGGTTGATGGAACAGTATGAAGTCCAAGTGACCATGGCAACTGCAGTCCTAGCCTAGGGTTTACCTTTCGAGCAGGCAAATTTTAAGTGTACAATATAATACTGTAATGGAGTCATACATTGTTACGTTAACTCATGCGGTTTGTAAAAGAAGGTCAAGAGGATATTGTCAAATTATCAGGTTTTCTAGAATTAAACTAATTATGACAAATTCCAGAATTTAATCCACACTATGAATCTACAGTTTAAATGGGTAGAAGTTGGATTTATTTTTGATTCTATCTGTTTGATTAACAGGCATGTGACCTACATTTTAGCGATCGGTCCTTTGAACAAGTGTTGATGCTCACGGCAGCCACAATGCCCGATACTAAATTTTTTGCTTTCTTAAGCCAGTGCTTACAGGTTCCCTCAATCGGTTGACAACACATAAATGTAGTTTGCAATCGCAATTTTTAACGTCAATGGACGAATTTCTCTTATTTTCAAGTGCTTGCAACGAAACCAGGTTTCCATGTAGCAAATGTATACGTATTATACTTTTGACAGGATTAAAATATTTCGCGCTACCTTGCCGTTTAGAAATTCCATACATACATAGTTAAACATTTTATGAAGAATTTAATTTGTTTATGTTTATATGTCCTTGCTTTTATTATGCCCATCAATATATTCTTTTTAATCAAAATATTTTGCCGATCAAAATATCTCTTTGGCGACGATTTGCTTACACTGAAAATCTTACTTCATACAAGGTTCATCACTTTATGCATTCGAAAAAGAATTTCATCTTTAAACTACATATCACTAGCTAAGAAAAATATTTTTTCCTGGGAAAATGCGGACTTGAACTATCCATTGATGAGACATAACCAGAACGTGGTTTACCGTACGCAGTTAATTTGCAACGCATTTGATTTGCTTTTATAACTTCTAATAAACTCGTAGTTCACACCGTGTGCACAATGTGTAACCTTTAGTCTACTACCAACTGTATGTGAAACAAGAATTTTACAGCACATTAATTCTGTATTTTATGTTTTTGTTACTATTGATTATAAAGTATTCTATGTGTGACTTTCACAGCTTAATATTGATATATAAATCTTCTCTCTGCGACATCTCCCTTTCTACAGACTGATTTGTCATACTTCCTTTGTCACTTGATGTTGGCACATGACATGTATCTCCTTAGCTGTTTTTGGTTCTGTTTTTTCATTCCTGTTACTGCTTTTTAAATGACGAGAGAAATTATTCAGATAACACGATATATAATCTTTATACTGTTTTTGAAATGTCAACATAACTTATCAAAGGATACCAAAAGAGCTCAATTAAAATAGATATAATGTCAATTTTTATCATTCTTATGTTAGAAATTGATTTTAATTTGAAAATTAGGATGTATCATTTAGGATAGAAAGATTTAGATATTGAGATTTAGAAGTTCAAAATGTGTTTTCAAGATGGCGGCTGCAGCGGCCATCTTGGATTTTGGATCGACCCGTAAAATAACAACACTTTGTCGGGACCGTTTCATGCAAGTTTCAGCCAAATTGCACCGGTAGAACTTGAGAAGAAGTTCAAAATGTGTCTTCAAGATGGCGGCTGTAGTGGCCATTTTGGATTTCGGATCGACCCGAAAAATATCAACACTTTGTCGGGACCATGTCAGGATCATTTCATGAAAGTTTCAGCCAAATCGCACCGGTAGAACATGAGAAGAAGTTCAAAATGTGTTTTCAAGATGGCGGCTTTTGCGGCCATCTTGAATTTCGGATCGACCCGATAAATAACAACACTTTGTCGGGTCCATGTCAGGATCATTTCATGCAAGTTTCAGCCAAATAGCACCGGTAGAACTTCAGAAGAAGTTCAAAATGTGTTTTCAAGATGGCAGCCATCTTGAATTTTGGATCGACCCGAAAAATAACAACACTTTGTCGGGACCATGTCAGGATCATTTCATGCAAGTTTCAGCCAAATCGCACCTATAGATCTTGAGAAGAAGTTCAAAATGCGTTTTCAAGATGCAGCTGTAGCAGCCATCTTGAATTTCGGACTGACCCGAAAAATAACAACACTTTGTCGGGACCATGTCAGGATCATTTCATGCAAGTTTCAGCCAAATCGCACCTATAGAACTTGAGAAGAAGTTCAAAACGCGTTTTCAAGATGGCGGCTGTAGCAGCCATCTTAAATTTCGGACTGACCCGAAAAATAACAACACTTGGTCAGGACCATCTCAGGATCATTTCAGGTAAGTTTCAGCCAAATCCCACTGGTCAAACTTGAGAAGAAGATTGAAATGTGAAAAGTTTACGAACGGCGGACTGCGCACGACGACGGACGAAGCATGATGGCTATAGGTCATCCTGACCCTTCGGGTCAGATGACCTAAAAATGGAATTTTCTTGAATAAGGTTCAATCATAATATACAATTTTCATTTTTTTATATTAGTTAGACTATTTTTGTTGCTACTTTGTCACTTCTGTTACCAAATGTCATTCCTGTTACCTGGTTTCAATTCTGAATATTTTCATAGTCATACAGTTGTACAAATATTTTTGTTGCTATCATTTGGTTATGAATATTACTTATTTTATTTTAAGAATATTATTTGAACAAGATGATATCAAACTAGACCAATGAAAGTTAATTTTAAAGAAATAATCATTCCATGCTGTTACCAACTTCTTGTCATTCCTGTTACCATGGATGAAAAGTTGACCCAAACAACTTCTTATACAGTACTATGCATTTCAAATTTATAATAAAGACTCTTAAAGTCAAAACAGTATAATGATCAACAAGATCATTTCATAAACAAGAAAGTTATGGAACTTTTACATATCAATTATCATACCTGTTACCACATTGCGTAATTCCTGTTACCTTTTCAATGGTAACAGGAATGACAGTAACAGGAATGACTGAATCTTAACATTTTCACTCATTCTAATATAATCTTCAAATGTCATATCAAATTAAGTTATATTTCTTGAAAATATATCCAACTCTGGAAATGATAATGGTAAATTTCATAGTTTAGGTACATATACTTATGAGATGCCCATAGTAACAGGACTGACATATAAAAGTGATTCTTTTCTTATCTAACTTTATCAAATCAAAATCCTCCTTTCAAAGCACTTTCATCTACATCTAAAGCTTATTTTCTAAAGAGGGAGTGCATAGACTACTAAGTACTAGCATATAACAGTTCTAAGAGAGGGGGATTTTTCTGTTATGGACAATTAAAGAACAGTAACAGGAATGACTGCAATATTGCGGACAGATATAAATGCAGAAAAAAAAATATATAGAAAAATTCTTGTCAATATCTTTTATATTTTATTAAAATTCCTACATCACTGCATTTTATTCAAATGTGTTACCTATTTGTAGATTGTCTTATAAATACTTTTTTTAAAGCTTTAAAAAGTTATATAGCAATACGGACATTAGAAATTGGTCATTTATAGGTGTTAAAATTGCTGTAAAATGAAAAACTTAAACAAAATTCATATATGTCTTGATTTACCATTGAAGAAGGCTATGACCTGCTGTTATTAAGATCAAATTGCATTGCTCTAGCTGGTCCCTTACTACAGGGACCACAGCGGACAAGAATATAGCAATTTCTGTAGAATGACCCGTATACCACTCAGGACCTTGTGACTAGAATGATGAGGACCTGAAGATCATTGGATAAAGTACCCCTAACTGGATAACTCTGAGCTTCAACTGTCCGCTCATTACAATACTTACAATGTATAGGTTTTAGTTTTACAAAGTCATATAATACATTGCAGCTAGACTGAATTCTCAATTTAAATTGGCAGTACTGCCAAAAAATCATGATGTTTACCTCTACAAACTAGTATACATGACCAAACCAAGAAGTCAAATTGTAGTCTACAAGACATTTCACATTTTTACAGTGCAAAGTGACTTGTTTAGATATGTTTTCATATAATCATACATAGATTATGTGAAACAAGATTTTACAGCACATTAAATTCTGTATTTTCTGTTCTTGTTACTAATGAAGTATTCTGCATACAACTTTTAAGCACTAATTCATCAAAAGTTACGGTTTTCTACAGATTACTGAAGAAAAAACAACATGTCATAGTGATCGTCAACTAACAGGCCATGATTAGGATGAAAGTGGGAAATATAAGACACAGAATTGTTCAGAAGGTATCAAGGTAATGATAAATACATGTAAAAGGAGGGGGTCGGTGTGGTTTGTAAATAGTGTTAAATACGGTCTCTGTCACTCAGCTGACGAAGCATGTTTCTTTGGCTCATTCGGTAGAGCCGTAGATTTCCATGCCGGAGACCCGGGTTCGATTCAGGAATTTGTATTTTCCCTGTTCTTCTACATACTTTATTGAGGGATCGCCAGCTGTCAATCAAACCGCACGTGACTTTGTATTTTGTATTGTGTGTGCTACGATGTTTGCTCCGACATTGAATAGAAACACGTACGTTTGTGAGCACAAGGCGTGGCTATATTACACCTGACGATCGGTCAATTATGGCACGCTTATAACTTTTTTTACTCTACAAAATTATCAATCTTTATTTTATATTCCCATTTAAAATTTGAAAGTAGTTTCGGGAAAGGTAGTGGGCCTTTAAACAAAGATGAAAATCTACACACACAAACATGATTAACAGTTGATATATGTTTTATCTTTGGACATGCCAGCTAATACTATCTGAAATACAGTTTATTATATTGGTTAAACAGCCAGTCAATATTTAAATCATTGTTTGACAATTTTATAAATAGTATGATGTGTGCATTGTCTTGTATGACGATTCACTACTGGAACCCAACAAGTAGTTGTGACATAACAGTACTTGTGATTGTGTGCATATTCTACTATGCATCCATATTTACGAAGGTCTGGAGCTGCTGACGAATACTTCATGATGGTGTTGTTTTGTTTATGTGGAAATAATTGTGTTTATGTGATGCAAAACAATTAATTTTTTTCCCAAATCACGACTACTGTTCCTTCACGGCTACTGGTAGGGTCCAGTAGTGTAATCTCTACGTAACGTTTATAATAATTTGTTTTCCTTTTGTTTTTTTCTTACATGAGATTAGAGTTGGGTTTAATACATCTACATAGTGAATATGACTATAAGGAAAAGGACAGTGAAAATGTCTTAGAGGTCACTAAGATGTATGAATTGTCTTTGAAAATATAAGTCGAAAACCAAACGTCTATGTTGATTTCGACAAACCTAACATATTCAATCTATACCGACAAACTTGAGTTTTAACTGAGGTTAAATTGGTGACCTATTGACTTTTTCTCAATACTCTATGGAAGGAGGTTACTATCAATGATCCAATCCTAGACTATGTCAAATAAAAACTGACCAATCACAGGCTTACACCTGTAAATGTACTACAGAGACTTTTTGAAGTGACTCCTAAACAACTTGTAACATTTTTCGAAAAAAAAATCATGTACCTGGTATATTAATTAACTGGGCCAAATCACCCTTTCTTATCTTATTCAAAAATTGTTGTGAACAGAACATGACAAAACAATAGTAGCTGCATTAATCAGTTAATAATATAACCTATTGTACATGTACATGGTTTTACCTCTTGTCCTTGAATTTGTTTCGCCACCTTTTCTTATCTTATCCCGTGGTATAACTGTTTTTGACATTTTAAAAATGAAGTTTTATGACTCCTTTTCACCAAAGTGCCTGCTGGTGTATCAGCGACGTCTGAGCGTTAGCCTGCCAGACAACTTCCAGAAAACTAGGGTTTTCCTACTTTCGCTTTCGGTTTTACAATACAGTCTGAGTCAGACAGACGCTTAAAATTTCAAGTCACTCTGAACGTCTCACATATATTTTAAATACAATGTACATGGAACACCGACACAGCAACTGTCGCTATAAAATGTACATGTACAGATAGAGCGGGATCTATTTACGTGTAGGCCTATACAATATATGCACTGACTGTATACAGTATATAGCTATATATACATGTAGGCCTATATGTTTGGGTTGTACGAGTACTCAGATTTTTACATGTGGATAGTATATATTATCTAAATCTCTGTTGAAAGTTGTCCTGTATATTGATTCTTGTTGGAGCAATATCAAATTGTGTGTCCAAATCACAGTAACAAGAGATCCCAAAAGATTATTGGCGCCCACCAAAGAATGATCTACAGTTGGTAGTAGACTAAAGGTTACACATTGTGCACACGGTGTGAACTACGAGTGGACACGGAGTGCACGAGGTTTAGACTACAGGTACAAATGTAGACACGGAGTGCACGAGGTTTAGACTACAGGTAGACACGGAGTGCACAAGATTTAGACTACAGGTAGACACGGAGTGCACTACGTGTGAACACGGTGTCCACTACAGGTGGACATCGTGTCCAGGTAAAATGTCCACTACATCCAGACCACAGACAGACTAGATGATGTGCCCAGAGATATGAGAAAAAAATGTATTATTCTGCAGTCTATATGGACTTTTAAAAATATTTATTGCGATCAGAAACATAATATTCATTGCAACATTAAAAATTGCCGTTAATTACTGGAAATCATTCGTACTGTAATGTTTATTTGAATAGATACATATAAAGTAAAATGTATCAATATATATTATCATACAATTTAATTTATAAATAAGGGCGTTTATTAGAAGTTATAAAAGCAAATTAACTGCGTTGCAAATTAACTGCGTACGGTAAACCACGTTCTGGTTATGTCTCATCAATGGATAGTTCAAGTCCGCATTTTCCCAGGAAAAAATATTTTTCTTAGTCACTTTTGTTAGCTAGTGATATGTAGTTTAAAGATGAAATTCTTTTTCGAATGCATAAAGTGATGAACCTTGCGTGAAGTAAGATTTTCAGTGTAAGCAAATCGTCGCCAAAGAGATATTTTGATCGGCAAAATATTTTGATTAAAAAGAATTATATTGAGGGCATAATAAAAGCAAGGACATATAAACATAAACAAATTAAATTCTTCATAAAATGTTTAACTATGTATGTATGGAATATAGTTTTCTAAACGGCAAGGTGCGCGAAATAGTTTTAATCCTGTCAAATGTATAATACGTATACATTTGCTACATGAACCTGGTTCATTGCAAAGCATTGGAAAAAGGGAAATCGTCCATTGACGTTAAAAATTTGCATTAGAAACTACATTTTATTGGTGTCAACCGATTGAGGAACCTGTAAGCACTGGCTTAAGAAAGCAAAAAATTTAGTATCGGGCATGTGGCTGCCCGTGAGCATCAACCACTGTTTCAAAGGACCGATCGCTAAAATGTAGGTCACATGCCTGTTAATCAAACAGATAGAATCAAAATAAATCCAACTTCTACCCATTTAAACTGTAGATTCATAGGTGTTGATTTAAATTCTGAATTTGTCATAATTAGTTTAATTCTAGAAACCTTGATAATTTGACAATATCCTATTCTGACCTTCTTTTACAAACCGCGTGAGTTACGTGATAACAATGTATGATCCATACATGTATTATATTGTACACTTAAAATTTGCCTGCTCGAAAGGAAAACCCTAGGCTAGGACTGCAGTTGCCATGGTCACTTGGACTTCATACTGTTCCATCAAACCACACAGGTATGATAATCTAAATTACCTAACATTGGTCATAGTGGGGTCAGGGCCTGGGCCTTCCTTGGGGCACCCTTCAATATGTTCAGTCAACACCTGTATATTTGTAGTACCTTGTCCCAACCCCAGGGGGTCCATTTATAACATGCTGTACCTATGTGGCAGCCTCTTTACATACATACATTGTACTCATCACACAAATACGTACAGTTATACAACAATGCTAGTCAATAGGGATATGTGTTTTAACTGGTAGTGCATTTTAATTTCATTTGATAATGAAGCTTTATATATTAAAATTTAAAATAATCTAAATACCAAGTGTTGAATTAACTAAAACATTTATTTCAAGATTATTGGAATATCATATTTCTCCGATATCTTCTCATTAATTTGATTTTTTTTACACTGGATTTTTACATATATCAGAAACCTGATTATCACTACTATGTATATAAAATACCATATTAACAATGTTGAATAAGTACCTAATCTAGATTAATTTTGATTATAATATATACATGTATATACATTATTGGTAAATTCAAGGTTGTGACAGACATGCTTGATTTACGTATTGTACAGCTCCCGTCAGCTCCAATTCACGGCTGCCTATTCATGACAATAATTTAGGTGAATTCAGCATCACTTACTATATGTTTTGGCAGCTAGTTTTTACCTCATCCCAAATCCTTAATTGATTATAATATATACATGTATTATTGGTAAATTCAAGGTTGTGACAGACATGCTTGATTTACGCATTGTACAGCTTCCATCAGCTCCACTTCATGGCTGCCTGTCATGACAATAATTGTGACAATAATTGAGGTGTATTCAGCATCACTTACTATATGTTTTGGCAGCTAGATTTTACCTCATCCCAATCCCCAATCTACCCCCCCCCCCTCGGGAAACGGTGTACATGTTTACCCAGGCTCTACAACAAGCATGTACATGTATCTAATAAGAGTGGTACTTATGTGTTTCAAACTCATGAACCTATATGATTTTTAAACGGTTAAGTATATTTGTTTGTCTTAACAAACTTCCATAGAAACAATTCTAAAATCACATATTATATAAAGATACTGCCCCCATTCTCATAAAGCCGTGCAAATACAGAAGGCAACGTTAACGATTCTGCCCTCTGGCCATCTATCGATGGTCACCTTGAGGCACCTGTATAGCTGGATACTGTGGCTTACCTGTATGCTTGACAAGTTATAATTATTGGACCATGACGCAATATACGGTCAAGATAACTTGCGGGGTTGGGATCATAAACATATTGTGTGTACCGGTAATTAAGAATCAAAACAAGCTGAATTGGGTAATTGTAGGTAGACTAGCCACCAATTAGTGGAGGACGTCAATATAGTTTGAAGTGGATTTAATTCTGCAGCAGATCTTTTAAAGATGTTCAATTTTTAATAAAAATATGTAATTAAGCTATTTTTACGTACAATACTTTTAGAACTTAAAATAGCAAGAAAAATATTATAAAAGTGTATATATATTCAAGGACGTCTCACTTATAAATCCTTGATATATTTAATGAAAGACGATCTACAAGGGTATCGCTAGATAACTGATTGATAGGCACCAAATCTTTTTATTTAAAAGCTATGTATTACCCGGTATATGACTGTATGTCTGACAATGGAAAGATGGATCTTTTCTCTTTTTCAAACATATACTACACATAAAATTTGAGACAGGTCGCTTCAGTACTTTCTGAGAAATAGCAGTTACAAACTTCAAATATCAAAATCCAAGATGGCTCCTTAACAGCCATCTTGTTGATCATTCGGTCCCAAATTGCAATATTGACAACTAGGGCCCTTGGGGAACCTACATGTGAAATTTGAGAATGATCCATTCAATACTTTCTGAGAAATAACGATAACAAACTTTAGCTATCAAAATCCAAAATGGTTCCTTGGCGGTCATCTTGTTGATCGATCGGTCCCAAATCGCAATATGCACACCTAGGGGAACCTATACATGTGAAATTTGAGAATGATCCATTCAATACTTTCTGAGAAATAGCGATAACAAACTTTAGCTATCAAAATCCAAAATGGTTCCTTGGCGGTCATCTTGTTGATCGATCGGTCCCAAATCGCAATATGCACACCTAGGGGAACCTATACATGTGAAATTTGAGAATGATCCATTCACTTTCTGAGAAATATCGATATCAAACTTTAACTATCAAAATCCAAAATGGCTGCCTGGCGGCCATCTTGTTCACTAATCTGTCCCAAAATGCAATATGCACAACTAGGGCCCTAGGGGAACCTACATATGAATTTTGAGACAGATCCCTTCAGCACTTTCTGAGAAATAGCGATAACAAGAATTGTTTTAACGGACGGACGGACCACGGACCACGGACAAAAAGCGATTTGATGATGGTGGGCTAGAAAACTAACACAACAGATACATGTATATAAATATATACATGCATACATACATACATGTACATGCATGTACACATGTACAGTTGAGTGTAAGCTAACCTTTACACCGTAGTGCACTACATTTAAACAGCATGCAAACTAGCTATATAGTATGCACTGCGTCCAGTTACGTGTAGGTGTGACCACTAAAACCCCTATACAGGTAATGGGCAGTGCCATCGGACACGTCGTTCATTCTCCACTAAATGTACAAATTACATTATTAAGTGTCCTCTATCAAAATCGGGACTTAAAAATCATGTTTGTATATCATCTTTGTTTCTTGTAACAAGGGTAATGGTTTAATCTTCGAAAAATAATTTTGGTTCCTCGGACCAATTAAGATTTTTTCATCATCACATATTAAATATGGCCCTCACGAAGAATTACGACTGTCCCCCTAAGCGATAATATATTTCATAATCATTTATGAACAAACAAATGAGCAAATATTTCATTTTTTTTCTATCATATAATAGACATTATCGTACGCAATGAGAGTTGACAAATATTGGCACACGAAATGCTTAGATATTTTTATATCACCCATTTTATCGTTGTCACAAAATACATTTGTATGTCATTAGATACGTTACCAACAAATAAAATCATGTATACAATTGATATATTATCAAAAATCCACGGTTTGTTCGTGATAATGAACTTTAATATGTATATTAACGTTTACCTTGATGGCATGGACACATCCATTAACAATGAAATGGACAGGTGCGATCTAATCTTGAAAATATGTATGTTACACAACGACATCAACAGATTCGCTACTACTATACACATGATTATATAAGATGCCACTTTCCCACAGAGCTAAATTCACATCACAGTTTGAAAAGGATATCTAGTACTAAGTGTTACAATGTTTGTGGTTCGGTCGACAAGTCACACGGTGTCATTTAAATGATGAGAGGGGTTAGTGTCGGTCTGTACGTTACCGTCAGATACAATGTACGTTATACACATATCGACAGAAACTCTCACGCATATCATAAAACATTCAAATTTAGCTTAACCACGTGGCAAGCGAGAAGATTCGCTGTGTTGCCAGTTTTTGATATTCGAAATAAGGTAAGCCTTTACTTTCCTTTTATATATATCTGTACATAGTAACATATTAAAAGACTCTTTCATACGTGGATATGAAGGATAGGGATATTCTACCCGAGGGTCACAAAATGTTGTAAAACCCGAGGCTTGAATATCCCTATCCTTCATATCCAGTTATGAAAGAGTATTTTTATTTCATACCTCGACGTTTTATTGCAATTTTACAACTATAATATCCCGCCATTTTGAAATAAATTCGAAAAATCCACTACTGAGAGTCAATTTTCCATACATGAAAATGGCAATTTTACAACTATAATATCCGCCATTTTGAAATAAATTCGAAAAAATCCACTACTGAGAGTCAATTTTCCATACATGAAAAAGTACGTGACATTTTCAACACAAATTTCGTTGTTTGTATCTTTTATAGTAAAACTACTAAAAAATGTTAAAGATAGAAATATATATTACTGATAATAATCATGTGATTTCTAACACTATTTTACTCTACTGATAAGCTTTTATGTAAAAAATTAATCGTTAAATTTATAAATCATATATCAAAATAGTAACGTATCTAGTATAAAAAGAAGCACGTAGATCTGTTTGATGAAAGATATACCGTTAGCTCTAATATCTAGCGTACATAACTAGTAAAGAAAATACTGTTACATCGAATAATTCAAATAGATTCTATAGCGAGATATTGTTAAAATGCTTGTTATGCTAATTATACGGTAAAAACATAAAAGTAACGTAACGTACATTGGATAGATCTGTTTCTTTGGTAACGTACCTGTCATATTAGGTAACGTATCTGTACTTTTGTACGTTTAACTCAAATTTGAGTGTTGGTTTCATTTGTAGCAATTTGTTTCACTATAGATATGGTCAGAAAATGTAAGTAGCATTATGGAATTAAATCATCTGCTTTTTTTTTTTTATTTTGTTAGATATGGCCAAAACAAGAGCGGAAATCCAAGAGCATATAGAGAGAGGAAAGAAAGAGAAATGACCCGACGTTCCTTGCAAAGAGAAACTGAGGCAGCTATCCTATAGAACACCAGCAGCGGAACGATCGAAAAGAAACAAGAGGAGTATAAAAACAGAAAACAACTCTACTGTGCAAAGTATCGACAGAGAAAAAAGGAACAGACACAAGTATCACTGGCAGCACAAGTATCTTCGAAACAAATCAACGAAGTGCCCAGCTCTACTGACGTAAACTCGGGAGTGGCGTCTCAAACTCGATCAACTGAAAATGGGCAAAGATTGTTAGTCCGTCTTCCACTGCAAACTAAGTCCGTGTCTTCTAAAAAACGATCGAGAGCTTTGAGGAAAGCACGTTTTACAATATTGAAATTGAAAACAGAAGTGTCAACAAAAGCAAAGTTAATAAATTAAATTGAGAACAGGCTTGAGAGAAATATCAAAAATAAACGCAAGGTCACTTGAAAGTCCAGTTCAAGTAACTAACAGCCAACCTTCAACACTAAGATCAAAAACAAAAACAAGAGCTTCAAGAGGCTGGAATGGATCCTGAGAGAGTGCCAAGACCGGTGGTACGAAAGCTGGAAACTGCCAACGTATTGATTAACGAAATACAGGCTGCACATACTGACCCGAGAACATCAAATGACACTGGTGTCCGGGAAAATCTCTAAGAAATACAGAAGAAAGTGTTACATCTGTGTAAGATATACATTGTAGTGTATGTACCTGTAATTTTACCTACGGGTATCGAAATACCTTGTCTCCCCTATACAGTTGCTATTTAGTCTTATTATATCATATTTGTCTGATTTCAGTGAGTGTCATACATTATTAAGAATTAGTGTAATATTTGTATGTAGGAGTGGTAGTTAAGTTACATATTGTATTACTCGATATTTCAATAGTGTAATTGAATTCTCTGTCAGTTGTTAATTTCT